>MUZH01003935.1:0-30926 GCA_003012965.1 Juglanconis oblonga | reverse complement strand
ATAATTAGTAAGGAATTAGAGGAAGAGTATGAAAATAGTAATATATCTAAACGGAGGCGGACGGGTTTATAATCGTATAGCATTTGCCGTAAGACTAGCTATAATACGCGAATATATCTAGAAGCTGGAGAAATAGATAGCGACGATTATTCCGAGTAGTTTGAATAAATTTTATATATTATTATGGAGTTCTGGTTAATTGAAGTAGTAGGTGGTGCGAAAAGTGACCGACTCGATATCGTGACCGACTCGATGTACAACCACGTTATAGCTATATTAACAGCTTAAAAAACAAAAACTACTTCCTCTGAACTATTCTACTTTGTTTATCCTTTACTCCGATTCTTAGCATATCTATGCAATGATCTCAAGTGATCCTTATAATGACAATTGAATTACTTTGGATCTCGTATTCGAGGTCGGTCTGGGCTGCCCGTACTCTTCTAATATCGCATGCCTGTGGGTCAGGCGCCTTTTGTTTCTGCCTCCTATGTACGCCTATTCTCGCTTGTTTTGCCCACCAGGAATTCAATCAAAGCATCCTCCACCCATTTGTCATCTCGGACCTCACAACTCGGTTAACTGCCCAGATGCGTCCACTGGGACCCTTACTACCGGGCCGAGAGAAGGCTCTCCGGCCTATGCGCTGACAAACCACTCTTCTCAATGGGCCTATTTGGCTCGTCCGGGGCTCTGCCTCGCACATCATATTGCTCCGAATGCCTCGAGATATGTCGTAACGAGCACGGAATTGGGGAAACCCGCGTACACAAGAGAGAGAATCGCGTCTGGATAGACCACTCGTAATTCCTTATTAAATGGCCAATGGCCGCCATTGATATGGCTGGCATTGCTTGCGCCTCCGAACCCTCCGAATCACACCACAACGAGTTGAGTTGACCAGCAATCCAAACCCCAACCATGGCGACCAAACAACTCCGCAAAGTGACCCTCGTCGGCGCGACCGGCAACATCGGCGCCGCCATCCGCGACGCCCTCCTCGCCGCCGGCCACACCGTCAGCGTCATCACCCGCCCGGACTCCACAGGGACCCTCCCCTCTTCCTCTTCCTCCTCTTCCTCCCTCACCGTCCACCGCGGCGCCTACACCGACGAGTCCTTCCTCGTCACCGCCCTGCAGGGCCAGGACGTCCTCATCACCGCGATCCACTACGCCGCCTACGACGCCCAGGTGCCCCTCTTCCGGGCCGCCGCCAAGGCGGGCGTGCCCTGGATCGTCCCCACCGAGTTCGGCTCCGACCCCTTCGCCCCGCTCAACGACCACATCGGCATCATGTCCGCCAAGAAGCCCTACCGCGCCCTCATCGAGGACCTCGGCGTGAGCAGCTGGATCGGCACCGTCACCAACCCCTGGTTCGACCTGCTGCTGCTCCTCTCCGCCTCCGGCGCCGCCTCCGGCGCCAGAGCAGGGGCAGGCATGGGCATCGACCTCAGGGCCCGCACCGCGACCTTCTTCGACGACGGCAGCACCAAGGTGACCTTCGCCACGCGGGAGCGCGTGGGCCGGAGCCTGGCCGCGCTGCTGGCCCTGCCCGAGGCGGACCTCGCCGCCTACAAGAACCAGTGGGTCTTCTTCAGCTCCTTCCGGGTGAGCCAGAGAGAAGTGTGGCAGAGCGCGATTCGCGCGACCGGGACGAAGGAGGAGGAGTGGACCGTCTCGTCGCGGTCCAGCGAGGAGGCGATCAAGCAGGCGAAGGAGAGCCCGCAGATGGGGCCTGCTTTGTTGACTGCTCTGACGTTTGCTGCGGGCATGGGCGGTGATTATCAGGGAAAGGTGGTGGACTATGAGAAGCTGGGCCTGGAGCCGGAGGAGAACCTGGATGAGGTGGTCAAGGAAATCAGCCTTCGGATCCTCGGGACACCCTCAGGTTCTTGAGGCGATGAACGGCACAAGGCAGACACTACTTTGTCCGAAGCATACAGGGTCTAAAAAAGAATACGAAAAGGTCTGCCAACGTCTAGTAAACCCTTTCGATTAAGAAGCATCAACGCCATGCGGTCATTGTCTCTTCCTCTCGCGAGACGCGAAAAAATTAAACTAAACAAAAAAAGATGAGATGGTAGAGTCCTCGTGATCCTGCTGAATTCCGTGTTCCCTCCTCGCCATGCACCAGCCCCTTTCCAGACGAATACTTGAGTTGGGTCACCTCAAACAAGCCGTTGCTTCTCTACCGTGGTCATGAATTCTGCTCCAGGTTTGTCTGTCTATCCCCGGATGAAATTCTCCGACCAACTTCCTCTCTGTTATCACAGCACCCCAAGCCCATGCACCGGCTTAGACGTACTGACTCAACCACCGGATGCCCTCACCGTAGCCCTGCCTCATGACGACAGAGCACATAAACACCTCCACGGGCCGGATGCCCTCCAGCGGGACCTTGCCCTTACCGGTGGTCTGGTACATGCCCAGCTGGTGACGGAGCTCGTCCTCGGAGACGGCGTCCGGGTGGTCGATCTTGTTGCCCAGGATGACGAAGGGCACCTTGGCCAGCTCCTCCATCTGGAGCAGCGCGTCCAACTCGGCCTTGGCCTCGGGGAAGCGCTCGTGGTCCTTGGCGTCCACCAGGAAGACGATACCGTTGACCTCGGGGAAGTAGTCTCTCCATAGACGGCGGGCTGTTTCTTTTGGTCAGTTTGTGTTTTCCATCATTGTGTAATTGGTCGCGATGGTAGGCATCGTGGCGGTTCTTTCTTTGTTCCTGTACATGACGTAGCGGGAAGGGGCAAGCCATTTGCTGGACGCGTACCTTGCTGGTGACCGCCCAGGTCGAAGGTCGTAAATCTCACGTTGCCGATCGCCAGTTCCTCAGAGGCTGCAGTCCAGGTCAGCTTTGTCTGCACCTCTTCTGTCTGCATCATCTTCGTCGAAGCCTCGGGCTACTCACTAGGGTGGAGGGTGGGCTGGAGGATAGCAACGCGGTCGTTCTGCACAAGGATTCAGTCAGCTGCCGAGCGTCCTCTCCATCATCTTCCAATGCTTTTCGAATTGAGTCCGGTCGATCGAGGGCAAATCGAGAGGTATATGCCGCAGGGCTCGTAGTGTTGGTGGTCACGCACCTTCAACATGTGCAGCAGCGTCGTCTTGCCAGCATTGTCGAGGCCGAGGAACAGCAGCTTGGCGTGCTTGTTCAGCAGGCCGAGAGAGGAGAGAACATCGTAGACTGTGTTGCGGCACCAGGCTCAAATCAGCATCTCTTTCCGTCCTCTGCCAATGTGAAGAGTCAAGAGTCCCCGTTTGGATCCGAGGTGGGCGCGGGCTTGCAATATACGTACACCAGTTGATAATCCACATCTTGGCCAATGGAACACGGATCTGTCTACCTGGGTGTGGCTGCTTCTGGAGGGCGAGAAGAGGAGAAAGCCTTGTTGGAAGAAGGGTCTGGACAGACAGAGCGTTGGGGCGTCGGTGGTTTGGTTCGTGGGGTGATTTGCTGTTTCTTTTTCTAGATGATGGCAAGCTGGCACCTTGGGCCAGAAATCGCAACCTTGTCTCTCGCCCGAGCGCCGCCAGCTCAGCCGGATCATCCCTTGATTGGCTGTGACGCTGCTTATTAAGCAAGAGTTTGGGTACGGGCCCTCCACCCAGCACGGACTGGCCTTGTCTCCCGGACTCCGTGGCCAGCGCCGGAGGGGACTAAAGTCTACGGATTTATTGCCCTACAAGGTCATGGGAAGAAATATTGAAAGACAAGAGAAAGCAAGAGAAAGAAAGAAAAAGGGTCACCAAACGTTCCTGTTTGGTGGATTGGTCCTCAACTGCCATTCAGTACTTCTCAGATATTCATCAAGAGGTTCTTCACAGGTTCTTCGCACAGGTCCTCGGCATCACAGGGCAGCAGGCTCTTTCAAGCTTGGCTGTGTCATTGACGTTCCACGGTGAAGAGTGGGGGATGGTTCCACGTCCCCGATTCAATCAATTGCTCAGCTACTCGCTCAAATACGTCAAGTCAGTCCCGTAAATGCTGTCAGTCTCAAACGCCATCCCATGCTCTGCAACCAAATAGTCTGTCTGGTCATGATATGGTGCCTACTAGGCTCGTGCTATGTACAAAAAGTGAACGGCGCTCACCCCTCAGCCGCTCAAGCAAATGCCGGGTATCGGATATCCGCCTCTCACTCCTCGCAGAAATAAAGCTAGATACAGTTGAAAGAATGACGAGACACTGGTTGTCGATGCCGCGTCGTGACCGGTCATCATCAATGTCAACGCCTGTCTGCGCCAGCCCACCCTCCCCGAAAACAAAACAGAAATGCTGCGCCTGGAGTATTAAGCATAATACTCATGTTGCATGTGCTTCCCCTTTACGCCGTGTCCTTAGACGGAAATCACATAGTTGCCTTGTCCAATCTTCCCGGCCGAGAGCAAGCCCAGTTCTCGCATCCTCTCGGCTCCCTCGCCGGCCCGGGTCTTCTTCTCGGGAACCTGGCCCTTGCGGGCGCGGTTACAGTACTTCTGATAGAACTTCTCCTTGCGTCGCTGGCGTTTCTGCTCCAAACCCTTGACAATGTCGATGGCACCTCGTACATGTGCGCTGTCCTTGGTAGAGGTGGCCTTAGTTCGCTTGCCTGCCTTGACGTGCGCGGGAAAGTAGGCCGCACGGGGCAGGGACTTGGTGTGGGTCAAGCCCGGGCGGGCTGCCAGAGACTTGAAGGCGAGGCCGTTGGCAGGGTGCGTGGGCGACACCATGGGAGACTTCGGATGGACCACTGGTGCCGGTGACTTGATGCGCTTGGGAGAAGAGCGATCGAAGAGACGTCGAGGCGAGCGGCCACGTGCCTTAGGCGGCGGAGAGTGGTAGCGCTTTGGTGGAGGCGGCGATCTGTGTCTCTTGGGAGAGCTGTCCCTCTTCCTCTGACGTCTACCTGCCCGCTCGTCGTGAAGTTCCTCGAGCTCACCATGAAGCCACAACGGCTCACCGCTGTCATGACTGTGGTGTACGTCATCGTCGTCGTCGTCCTCGGGGTCAGAGGTGGGGAAGCTGGGATCAATATCCTGAGGAATGGCACGGAGCCTCTCCTGCTTGCGTGCGGCAAGCCGGGTGGCATAGGCCTCCTCGAGGGGACGGTCTTCGTCCATCGTACCGCAGACAAAGTCGGTGCTGTCGGGCAGCTCGGGAGTCACAGGACGAGGAGCGATAGACTGCTGTCGTGAACGCTTGGTTCGGATGACTCTTCTAGAGCAGACCGAGGAGTCGGAGACAGCGTCAAGCGACACAGGGCGGAAGACCGACGTGACATCCGAGAATTTCGCCTGGAAGGACTGGGTTGTGGTCAAAGTCCATAAGAGCAGATCATCGTCTTCCTCATCATCTGAGTCGGCGAATCCCAGGTCTTCGTCGGTATTGTAACCGTCCGAAAAGTCATCATCAAATCCGTATTCGGACTGGTTGTCTCCAACATCCTCCAGTTCGTCCTCATCCTCCGCATTGTTCTCATCGTCATCTCCATCGGCGTTGTCCTCGCCATCGTCTTCCTCCTCTGCCTCCTCCTGCTCTGCCTCCTCCTCTGCCTCCTTTGCGATACGGCGGAAATCATTCTCCTTTTTTAGCAAGTCGTCCACAGTAAGCTTGCCCTTGCGCGCGGCGGTCTCCTCGCGGATCCAATCCTCCTGCTTGGGGTGATCACTGGCAAACTCATGGAAGTGATATTCTTCACCCTGCAGCTCATCAGAGCTGGCAGTGATGTACTTCTTCTTGCGTTGCACAGGAGCCGGGCTCAGAAGAATTCTCCGAGGGGTCATAGGTCGAGCACGCCGAGCAACCGGTGAGCGTGCCTTGCGGACGGTGGCAGGTGTGCTGACCACCGTAGAGACTGACCCACTGTCTTCGGTCTTCGGGATCACCAAACGCTCCCGACTTGGAGGGGTTTGCTGAACGTTCTGACGAGTTGGCTGAGCTGAGCAAGCAAACTTGATGCACGGTTTCCTGGGCTGAGCCGGCTGAGAAACTGATGGAGTTGATTGTATCGGAGCTGGAGCCGGAGCCGGAGCCGGTGTCGGTGTCGGAACAGGAGCCTTGACTGCATCATCCTTGGGCTTTGCGGTGCACGCAAATGAGATACAGCGCTTCTTTTCGATGTGCTGAACAACGGGATCCTTGGTCTCCTCGGTGATAGTCGGTTTTGGCTGAGCATCGGGTATGTGTACGGAGTATGCGGCTAAGCCTCTCCTGGGGAGAGAGCCCACAATCTGAACAGGTGCGCCGTGATGCTTCTCCATGACCAGAGGAACAAACCCGGTATCGCGCAGGCGAGGGCTAGGGCTGTTGGTCCTTGCTGGTGTGCTCGTGCCTGTATCGCTGGTGAGATCCGCAGTGGATGCCACAGAAGCATCGCTGGTGATAGATCGCCTCCGTCGCCAGGTGTTGCTGCGCTGAGCTGGAACGCTCTCGGTGGTATCGCTTTCCGAAGCACTCTGCAGGGCGCGCGTCAAGAGAGACGCGTGGGTGTCTCTCGGCTTGGTAACTGACGTTCTCCTGAATTCGGGTGACATTCTCGGTCTCGCTATGTTCGAATCAGGTGGTTCGTCAGCGTCCGCGCTGGCCTCCTCCTCAGCGGCGGACTCGACATTTGCGGCGTGGGAGCTCCATGCCAGCACATTAGATGTGGCGTTGTCGTGTAACGGATGTCTCAGCATTGTGAAGGTCTCTTTCTGTCTTAGTAGACGTGTCTGCAGGTCGAAACAGTAAGGTCGTGATGAGAGGATGTATGCGAGTATTATTGTGGTCGAAGAGGACGGATCGGCCCTAGACGAAACGGGTCTGGCGACTGGGTCTCTTCGCCAACAAGGCCTCGGAAACGTGTCGATGAGGTGTCTGGTGATGATGCAACTCTCCTATCAGGCAGATGTCGCACTAGAGGTTGCGTGGAGAGTGTGTCCCTAGGGACCGTTGGGCTATAAGCGAAGAACCATTGTCGAGGGCACACACAGGTAGGCTGAAATGTTTGAGTGGTGTAGGAGGGGGTGGTTTTGAGGGCCGAAGCCCGGGACGGGGTGGTGGTGCTCTTGAGGGTCGCGGTCGTTGCCCGGGCTGTTTTCAGATTAGTTGGCTGCTAAGGTTCGAATGCAGAATCTAGTTCAAGCCCAGGAATCCGGCCGCCAAGTTGTCTGGTTGTCTGGTTGTCTGGTGTGACGGCGCAGGGCTGGAGGCGCACGCGATTTAAGGTTGGAATCCTGGATGACGTTGAACCAAGAGCCTCGCCTCGGTGGCGCAAGATGCTTTCTTGTAAGCAGTTGTCAGCTGAGTTGAAGGATGTCGTGAGGTGCGAGTTGAGAGTTGCTCGTGAAGAGAACAACAAACAGATCCAAGCCCAGAACGGCAGGGAGGACTGGCTCATAAATGAGAGACTGGTGATCGAGATCAGTTTTTTTTTTTGGTGGCAGGCTCGTGAGGGAAAACCAGGTCAAGATTGTGGGGGGGGGACAAGAGATTTGATGGCGCGGACGAGGCCCGGGCCATGGCGACTTGTTATTTCTGCCAGAGGCTCGAGCCCGGTTGTGCGACGGGGCGCGACTGCGGACTGCGAACAGGAAATTCGGAAAGGCCCCAGAACCTCGCAGGGGGCAACTGGGAAAATGCCGCCGCTTGTTGGGGCAGCGAAAATTCCTCTAGCGCGACCAGCGACCAGCGACGACACGGCGCAGTTCCGGCAGTCCACATGCAAAACGGTCGTCTCCCACGCACTGGCTGTGCCTGCCTGCACCAGCGCCTGCACCTGCAGGGAGGGAACTGCTTTCCGGATCCTCCGTTTTCGGAACGGTGTGACGTTTCCCGTTCTTCCAAAGATCTCATACCTGAGCAGTACAAAGTACAAAGTACGTACTGCGGGCCTGCCCTACGAATGGGCCCTCTGGCTCTTTCCAGGTTGATCTCCCACCCCTTCTCTCGGAAACGACCCGTGCTGATTGCTTCGCCACTCAGTGGATATTTTCTGTCATCTGTCACAGCTTACATTGTACAGGTCACCTACAGGTCGCCCACAGACGACTCTTTTGATGTTCACTGGACAAACACGGTGATGAGTCGGAAACGACTCGGCGAGAAACTTGTCTTGAAACAGGTTGCTCGAGGCAGGCCTATGAGTGAAGTCATCAAACTTCATGCAGTCGGAATGTTTGTTTTCCCCTGTTGCCCTTGCAAATGAAATCACGACCCTTTCCCATTGGCCCATCCCGGATCCCGACGTTGAAGCGGCGGTACTGCGCATCCCAGCCTGTGTACGTACCGTGGTAGCATCCGTCGCGGCTTACTCATCTTGTCATCCAACAGGCCCTGATGAACAGTGTGTACCGCATCTGTCTTCCAGTTCACCGACAGTTACCCGAACGCTACCACCGACGCTGGATTGGCTTGTTGGGCTGTTGGGCCAGCCGATGCGTTCGCTGGCCTCTGACTGGTACATCCCTAGTAGATCATCTGCCATCATGGAAGCTTTCCATGACCTGTACCTTTGACACGTGCCTGACTTGTCGGTGTCGACATGAATGTGATGGCTCATCGATCAAAAAGTTTAAGCTAACACCTCCAGTCCAGCGGGCCTGTTGTCACTGGAGAAACTCGGCGGCACGAGACGGCAAACCACTCTACCTAGTTGACTTTGGAGTCACGCTCTGTGCTCCCGAATGCAGGCTTTGCCGGAACCGCACTGGCAGGCCTGGTCGTGAGGGAAATTCCATATTCGCTGCGATGCTAGGGCCGAAGAGAAGCGGTGAACTAGCTTTCGCGCCTCGTTCTTCAATCAAAGATCAGGTGTCTCATCAGAGCGAGACGTCAAGGTTCGTCTCACCTGAAGTGCCCACTCTGAAGTCGTTCGTTGGTGGATATCCGTAATCGATGTCTAATCGATGTCACCCATCCATCCATCATACATTGCGTGAGGCTTGTTCTCGACGGAGCGCTCAGTCATCGCTGTGACATTCTGTACCATTCTCTTACTGTCATATGGACGGTCGAGACTTTGGCTCTGCCTTTCAGGACTCCAAGCCGGTCCGTCCGTCTATGCAGGGCTACGCCAGTCTCATTCTGCTTGGAACATAGTTGTGCATAGAGACACAATTCCGGTGCGAGTCGCTATCGAGTCCGCTTTCAGGAACTGGCGCTTGCTGGTGAGACGTAGCATTGCAGCCACAGCACCCTAACGGACCATCTCCAGCAGGAGAGCCTGCATATTGCACCGTTTTGCGGCCTTTGCTACGCATTATGATATGAAGGGCGCTCTTTGCTCCTCAACTCTTCATTCAGGGGCACGATTGTCCATCCATAGACAAAGGACGTTCTACCGGTGTCCACGCGCGTAGACAGCGATCTAGGGATCAGCGTTGCAGGGTGCTCTTTGTCTCTGAAATTCGAAAATAGGGGCCAGACAAGGCCCGGTCGGGTATTCAAGCCGAAGAAGGGATATGGGACAGAAACGGGCTGGCGCACAGGATTTCTAGAAATCCCTCAGCCGCGAAATCCCGGCTCGAGAGGAATCATAATGACTCGACCTCCTGAACTGTACCAGCAAAGATTCTGACTCGATGTGCCCACGTTCCACGACGAACTGCTTGCTGCTGTGAAGCTATTGCCGCAACTCAGTCCGCAGCCAGCCGGAGTAGGGTTCGCAGCGGCAAGTCAGATTGTTATGTACCAGATGCTTCTGGGCTTCTTGTGAAGCGGCGCCACAGAAAGCAGTGCTGCCGGCCGAGGAAATCAGGAAATCTCTACATTCTGCGTTCATCATCGTCCCCAGATGACAGCAACGCTGCTTGGGTCACTTCCCATGTTACGATTGGAAAAGATGTCGTCCGGCTTGCTATTGACTCGAAACTTGCTGTAGCTCATGATCTGGTCTCGTTGATACACGGCGCGGCGTGCCGTGGCGCGCGGCGCGGAAGGAGGGAAATTCTCTGGCACATGTCAATTTCCCACGTTTATGCTCAGCTGGGAGGAGGCTCATCAGGAACTGGAAACTCGACGACGGTCGTTTCCAGATTCAAACAACAGCATCGTGGCGATCAGCGAGGCCATCTAGCGTGCCGTCTTGATTGCTTGGATGCTCCCGAAATAGGGGCCCAAGTGACCGAGGCACGGGGACCCCACGCGAGACCTGCAGGGATGGCGTTTCCAACCCCGCAATCTTGCAACTTGGTCCGGAGAAGGACGCGGGCAAGGGCGGACTGGCGGGATGCCAGCGATGATTGCAGCTTTTTGACGCTGCTGCAGCCTGCAGGGTCATGTCTCGTGAGTGCGTCGTGGATACCGCGCGTAGCCGCAAACTCGCGACGACGAACGCGAGAGAATCCCCGCAGTGACGCCACGGGTGCATATGGCAGCTCAAGGGTGGACAATGGAAGCAATATCAGGAGGTAGCGTACCTCCGGCACCCTGGTAGCTGGAGCTGCCGGAGAGGTCCCACTAGTTAACCTCGTGAGCTGCTGCATCGATGGTGCGAATTCAATATCGACGACTCCTCAGTCAAAAGAGCACACCAAGTACTACGGTAGCTTGGTACCAGGTATAAGTAGCTCAGGGGATTCAAATGAAGTGGGATCCGTACGCTGCAAAGTTGCGTATGTGCGCAGGGTCCTAGACCAGATGAGGTTACCTGGCGTGGACCTCAAGGATCGCGTGCATCTCCCCGGATGGACATTCCCACAGATGATTTATGTCTACAGTACCATGGTACATCCGTGTGGAGTCTGTGGACCGTGAACGTGGGATGTTGATGGATTCATCGAAACGGTCAAGCCATCTTCAGTAGCTGCACTTCCTTCCCGCGACCTCCCAAGACCTCCCAAGACCTCCCAAGCAGCCCACGAAGCCGATGGTTTTCGTCCTCAAGAGACCATGATGCCAGGCATCAATCTGTCTCCTACCTCCCAGAAACTCTATCTTCAACAGCAACATGTCATCCCTGTTGGGCGAGAGGCTGAAGTTCATGGGGCGCCGCTGAATGTTGGGCCCTGAATCCAAGAAGGCCAAGCGCAGAGGCCAGGAATAGAACCTCGGCCGTGGGAGGATGGAGTCTAGTGATCCTTCGGCGGGTGATGAGGAACATGCCGCCGTCAGCCTCGGACAAATGCCGATCTCCCACGAGCATTGATACGGCTGGCCGCGCTATCAGGCTGGCATTGGTGGTATGAAACCAAGCAGCAACTCTTCTCCAGCTTCATGGTCTTGAAGATGGGCCGACCTGACATGTGGTTCTTGTGTTTCATGCGTGCACGTGTGATCAGAGTGACAGGACAACCAGTAGATAAGCTGAGGTTCGCGGAGTGGTATCTTTGTACTGCCAGACGACGCTGTCAGGCAGATCCGGACTGTCAGATCTCAAGTCGACAGACAGGGAGATCAGCATCATCCGAGGGGTTTCGGGCTGTTGTTCCGAAGCCACGTCTCTTCTCGTCAGCCAAGCTTGATCTCCTCTGCATGCGCAGCTGTAGATCATCTTCGAAACAGGCGGCTATTGCACAATGCACGCAGCAAACGGTGAAAAGCGATTTCTTGGCAGCGACCCTGCCATATAGCTGCCAGTTGGTATGAAGGTTACCGAGCGAGTCTTGTTTGTCAAGTCGGCAGCCACGAGCATGACTTCATTGCGGCAGTAGGACCGGGAGAAGAGACAACTGCACAAGATACTGAAGCTTGAGTCCGGAATGCGCGGAACCATCTTCAGATCGCTGACCATCGGGAGAGACTTGTGAGTTAGAAAGTGAAAAGAACCTAGTAGATGCTGTTGGTGCGGTTGGGGCGCTGTTTCGAGACATCACTTGAACGAAAATATTTCTTTAATGAATACACCCTGATAGATACATAAAGGCTGGGGTTTCTGACTAAACGCTGATAATGCAGTTATCTATTAAGCTGACAAAGCACACGTGATGCAAGCGAAACTTTGAAGCTGGATCTCGACAACCTCCGACCCGATCGGAGCTCTTGACGACTGCTCGAAGCCGTACACATCAATTGGCCCGCCACAACCACCATGAACTCCCTCCGAATTGCCCGTGCAGCTCTCCGAGCTCGCCCGGCTGCCTTCCGGGCTCCTCTCCAGCGAAGAGGCTACGCTGAGGCCGTCAATGACAAGGCAAGTTGTCGCAGAACCGACTCCGGCATCACCCGCGACCGCGAACCTCCACTGACTTTGCGACGCACGACAGATCAAGCTTAGCTTGGCTCTTCCTCACCAGGTACGACAATGACTTTTCTCCAGAACCAAGGGATCTTTGAAGAGATGGAGGACACAACCGCGTTTGAAGCAGAGGGGGAATGACGTAGCGAACGAGAATCGCGAGAGCTAATTGCCTCATCAAACAATGCAGACCCTCTACAAGTCCCAGGATGTCGTCCAGGTTAACCTCCCGGCCGAGTCTGGAGAGATGGGTGTACTCGCCAACCACGTCCCCTCCATTGAGCAGCTGAAGCCCGGTCTGATCGAGATTGTCGAGGAGAGCGGCAGCAGCAAGCAGTTCTTCCGTACGTTTGCCCGGTCCCCAGGCGAGAATAAACGTGGATGATGATAGGGAAATGGGAGCTTACAAATAGTCTTGCTACAGTGTCCGGTGGATTCGCCGTCGTCCAGCCCAACTCCGCCCTGAGCATCAACGCCGTCGAGGCTTACCCCCTGGAGGATTTCAGCGCCGAGGCCGTACGCGCTCAGATCTCCGAGGCGCAGAAGGTTGCGAATGGCAGTGGCAGCGAGCAGGATATCGCCGAGGCGAAGATTGAGTTGGAGGCAAGTTTAGCATTGCTAAAGAATGGGCAGACACCTTGCTAACTAGTCAACAGGTCCTGGAGAGCCTGCAGGCTGTTCTGAAATAGACGGTTGCGTTTCTTTGCGCCCTTGTAGAATACCACGTCGAGATCTTTTGAGCATTCTGCCGTGAATAGACGCAGAGAAAGCCAAGCATTGCACTGTCCTCGCGAGGTCTCGGTCACGCGCATTGTGCCTGCCTTCAAATGTCTCATGCCGCCTTGTGTCAACAACTTCGGATGCAACATGCAACTTTGGATCTCTTCTCCTACCCAACGTGCATCCACAGAGTTTTGGTTCCGACAAGCCCTCAAGCCGAGGATCGCTACGGCTATCATTCCCGGCCACTTCGAGGGTCCTTCCTTGATGTCCAGTATGTGCTTCTGATCACACAACGAGGTCGAGTAGTTGCGTGTCTTCGATTCGTTCTATCGCCATCGTCATAGCTTCCGTCCCTAATACATCAGCACCTGCCAAACATGATCGGTCTGACCCGCACTGGCAGTCCATCATTTGTCGACTGGGCCTGATTATCTTTCCGCCGCAAAACACCTCAAATTGGTGTCTGCATGCCCCCGACCTATTTGGCATCTCTCACAATTATCATCTGAACGAGCCCAAATGTCTGGGTAACGTCATCAAACAGCAAACTACGCTTCCTACCAGTTTCATATTCTTCAGCAATTATTGAACAAGATCGACTGCCTGGTAGAGACACGGTCGTGCCGTTGACGCTCGAGGCGAAACGACGTCTCCTTGACCACGCTTTCTCCCAACGCCGACGAACCCATCGTGTAAGTCACAAAGGCGCAGCCAATGTGTGGAGGCTTGGCTCGTCGATACTGAGCAGAATAACTGAGAGCAGTGACGAGCGGTCCATCGGCTCTGGTCCAGTCCTTCGGTGCGTCAACGTCGACAATTTATCCACAGTGCAACCGCTACGAGCCCCAGCAGATCAAATCAATCCCATCCCCTCATCGCTTATCAAGATGCCTAAAATCACGATGACCGAGGCCCGGGAGCTGTTTGCAGAATACGGGATTGATCATCCTCCCGGGTAGCTCTCAGAAGATACCAGTCCCCGTCGTCGAGACAACTCCTCCTTGATCCTGAGCTCCCAGGAGGATTCGTGTCACATTCTCGCCGAGCTCGATGGAACGAGCAGCACCGCGGACCCTTGCATGAGAACTTGCCACGTCTGCCTCGCCACCATCGCAGCTGGCCGGACCTACTGCACATCATGCGGCCATCCCCTCTGCAAGACATGCACCTGTCCTATCCCTGAGGGAGCCGAGGAGGCACACGAGGCCTTTGAGAAATCAGGCGGTGTTCACCTCACAGTACGTGATGGCGAGACTCTCACCAGCTACAACAGGAGCGTGCCTTCTTCGCCGATCAAGGCGTCTGTTGATCCGGTCGGAGCCGTCGAGGCTGGGACCAGCAGACCAAATACCCGCACGTTTGACCAACACGCCTACGAGCGCGAACACGAACATGGCGAGCTCGTCAGACATCCAGACCCGACCACGGAAACGACATCATCCCCAAAACCTCGAGGCCCCAGCAAACCCTCAGCATCTGTGAAAGATAACCCGTTCGTTGTCGCTGATCGGATTACGAAGGGCGCTCCAGCGAGTCCACAGCATTCGCATATAAGCCAACCATCCAGGAGAACAGCGCCATCCGAGTACGTCTCGCGCAGATCCGATAGTGCCTACCAAGATGAGCATTGCAACGACCCGGCCTGTCGAGCCACTCACCCGGGATACCGGCCATATCGACACAGTGTTAGCTGTACAAGCCGCCAAACCGAGCCCAGTGGCGCAGAGACTTTCAATGAGGCCTACGATCAGGCAGAGCGCCATCCTTCTCGACATAGAGAGCCACCGTCGCATGCACATGATCACAATCATCGCCACGGGGCAGAGCCTGAGAAGACGGACTGGTATGAGCCACTCAGCGATTACCATGGAGGGCATCATCGGAGAGAATCCACATACCACGAAGACCACAGTAGCCATCGACGCACCAGTCACCCTCGTGCCTACGATGAGGGAGAGTCGACCTATTGCGAGGACTGTCACGATCATAGTCTGCCCCGTGGTCGTCATGCCAGAGAGAGAACCCATCATGACGACCACCAGGACCACGCCTATGCTTCAGGCCAACCCACGGGGGACAGCAATCGCGAGCACACACGGAGCGAAACGCGGAAATGCTACCACAAGCACTCCCATAGCCACTCACCCAGGCCTCAAGCTCAACCCGAACATGTGCAAGCGAACGTGCATGCACCTGTACCTGTACCTACACCTGAGCCTGAGCCTGAGCCTGCTCCTGAGCCTGAGCCTGCTCCTGAGCCTGAGTCTGCTTCTTCTCGTGGTACTCATCTCCCACACCATGGTGACCATGTGCATGTGAAGCAACCTGGCCCTCCTGCGTATCCAGAAGACAGCTTTCATCACTCGAACAGCACCCCTGCAACACCCAAATTGGCATCGCCCGAGAGAAAGACCGAGGACTTTCGTCAGGTGCGCTCGAGACTGAGAAAGACCAGCTCCCGCTCACTACCGAAGCCACTGGCGAAGTCTAGGGCCGACAATAGGGACCAGGCCGAGCAGCTTTTCGATGATGCGGGACAGGGTTTCAGTCATTACAGCCCGCCGCTCAAGGAGATGAGTGCCAGGATGGAGGAGCCGAAGACGTTCTCGAAGGAAGAAATCCAGCCCAGAGACGTGGGTACGGGCAAAGGCAAGGAGAAAGAGGCGGCCAGACCTGTCCCGGTCCCGAAAGATCACAACAAATGCATCGAAGAGCCCCGCAGACTCACCCAAGAGCATGCAACACGTCCGGCGAGGGAGATGGAGACTGATCACCAGTGCCAATGGAAGGACAAATACAACACGCTTAAAGCGGAGGTTGACGCACATGGGCGGGCGGATGATATCGGGCTGGAGGGCTTGACCATCGTGTTGCACATGAAGGAGAGGGATGACTTGATCATCAATACGGATTTGAGAAATTTGGAACGATAGCCTCGATGAGGTTTTGGTACAGATTGATTCCTGGTGGGCTTGGGCTTGGTATCTGCAGAGTGTACAGGTATTGCCTAACGGTATTGGAGCTGAGTCTGCAGTTTGAAGCCGTTGCTGCTCCAATATGTCCTGGTAGAACAGTATAAGGTAGTCAGTCCTATTTCTTCATGATAACGCCAGTTATCACTTGTATTCTCTGGCCGATAATGCATCCTCAAGTCACCTCTGCCACTTCTCTGTTCCTTTTTGACCCCTCTGCTACCCAATCATAGTATGGAATTGTTGTCCGGCTGTTGCGAAAGCCACAGTTTATATACCTAGTGGGAGCTCGAGCCTACTTCAAGACACCTTGATCCTCCTCGACAGCTCTCGTGGAAATCTCTTAGCGTAGCGGCTACTCGATTTTGTAACTCACGACATCTGAAGCTCCCGTCATAGGCCTTCATTAACGTGAAACTCGATCTGACAAGGCACCATCTGGGTCGGTTTTTAATTTCTAACTCAAGTATTTCTTGTACAGTAAATACCAGTCTTTACTCGGTTCTCCCTAGGCGCCCTGGATCGAATCTTCGTGCACCCACTGTTCCCCGTTGCGTTCCCAGGCCAATAATTATTTAACTTAGAAGAAAATCTTTAAACTTGCAATAGGAGACAGGGATGCTTTTCCCAGCTGCACAACTAGAATACAATATCATTCATGAAACCAACCTCTGTACCTGTATTGCTAATATGCAGAACCTAGATATAACCTAGGTAATCTCCTTGTGAAAGGAAGGCACCTGCAGCTGCTATTACTTCGACCATTGCATGATGAAGAGATATGCGTAGCTTTTTGAGTTTCGATGTTGGAGCATTCTAACTGCGGTGGCGAGTACCGGAGTAAATGCTTGAATGTTGATAAAATTGAGAGAACGCCGAGCTACGTGCAGATCCATCGTGGCACGTACCGCTACAAATATCGGTGACACCGAATACTCCGTGTATAAAGCACCTTGAAAAATATCGACTTTAGAACGCTTCACGCCATAAGATCCAGAATGTACTCTGGGCCGATCCGCTCTCTTTTCACTCGTCCTTGATCGACTGGATTGCAGCATGAAGAACGCTCAGCCCTCCAAATTGTGCGAGATGATAAACTTGACGGCACTTGAGTCAAATCCATGCTCATGTGAGGCCAGCTCACAAGTCAAATGAATATTCGTGGGATTCTTTCTCAACGCACAGTGCCATATCGTCTCAACCCCCGAACTGGAGTCCCTTACTTCGTCTCTAAGGAACAACTGCTGTCCCCATACGGAGGAGATAAGAGGAACAACATTTCAAAAGAGCAACAAGTTCTCTTTCCCAGTCGTGTTTTCGGCTTCATCCTGCGAACTCGCAGATGGGGTTAGTCCTTTTCACTTTGTTGCCGCACAGGATAATATAGCTGACACTAAATTAAGCATGCTTACCTCTCAACTGCCTGAGAGACGTGGTAAAAGACAGGTCGAGTTTCAATGCCCTTGAGCTTACGGGGGACTCACAAAGAAATTATCACAGGACTTGTGCATACACATCTCAAAAGCAAGGACAGGGAAAAACAGTGTATGAAAGTGAGAGCGCACGAAGACCCGGGCTTGGATTTGGTCCGGGCTAAAGGTGAGTTTCGGGATGACCAAGCCCGATGTTCTTGGATATTCAATATCTAGAAAACCTACTAATCGTCTCAATGACAGGGAAAGGACTTATTATCCTTCTGCACGGTGCCCCTGGAGTTGGTAAGACTTCAAGTGCAGGTGTGTTCCTCAAAACATATCCAGGGATGCCGCAAGATGGCCCACTTGGGATAAATATGATTAACACATCTTCCCAACTAGAATGTGTCGCAGAATCCAATGGACAGCCGTTGTTTCCGATTACATGTGGTAAGGCTTTCCACCCTTGGGAACGTGATAAACCAAATGATTCGTGTGAACTAAACTAACATAAAAGTACTCAGGCGATCTTGGAATTGATCCGATCACTGTCGAGAAAGGCCTTGATTTCAACTTCCAGCTGACGGAACCATGGGGCTGCGTCCTGTTGCTTGACGAGGCCGATGTCTTTCTCGCATAAAGAAACCCAAGTGATCTTTCACGGAATGCTCTTGTCTCGTGTACGTTTCGGTCATACTGCCGCACTACAGGACTTATCAAAAACTGACACTTTCAGTCTTCCTCCGGACTCTGGAGTACTACTCTGGAATCTTATTCCTTACCACGAATCGGGTAGGCGCCATCGATGAGGCCTTTCGATCGCGAATTCATATACGTCTGTTCTATCCGATACTCAGCGAGCAGCAGACAATCAAGATCTGGGAGGGCCAGTCGGTCAGGGCTCAAGAACGCCACCCGAACCTAGATCTCAACAAACAGGCTATCATACAGTATGCGAAACGTCTCTTCGAGGAACAGACCGCCAAGCGAAAAGTTGGCTGGAATGGCCGACAGATTCGGAACGCCATGAAGACAGCAATAGCACTGGCTGAGTACGACGGCTTCATGAAACCAGAGGAGTACAAAACAGACATAAGGCCGTCTCTGGATATCAAATGGCTCCAGGTTGTTACGAATGCTTCCTGGGAGTTTGACGCGTATCTCGAGAAGGCCCTTGATCTGAGCAATTCACAGCGTTTTTTTTCTGTGAGACACGGGCACGGGGACTTCACGGCAGATCGCACACGCGTCATACAAGCCGGCACGGAGATGGGATGCAAACACTGCGAGGCGCTGACGGTGCCGTTGCACTCTGTACACTACAGCACTGTCGAGGGCGTGCTGGAGGAAGTGGCCGAAGAGGCCAAAAAAACGCCATAGCGGGAGGAGTTCCGTATAGTGGTAGATCAAGATGGTCATAGCATATAAAACGTGCTAAGAAAGTTGTATTGAGTTTTATAGGAATTCCTGTAAATTTAGAGGTATTAGGTGTACGAATTAGAAATGCTATGTGTATGTATGCTTGGTGTCGTCCCGTGGTTAGTTCTACCCCGGACCAACTTATTTAGCCCGGATGCTCGGGACAGGCTTTATCGATAAGCGCATATACAGACAGATACAGGACGTCACCGTTGGATGTCGCCACCCGCCCGTGGTCCTCACCATTCTTCCTATACAACAACAGCACATCTCTGTTTACTTTGTAGAGCAGGATTTCGGTTCAGTGTGTTTGATCAGGGGATACATATTTCCCGCATCGCAACGACCATGGCTTCCGAAGCCTGCTGCACCTGCGCCACTATTATCTGCGATTTCCCGGCCAGCTACGAGACCAAGAACGAGAAGCAGTTCTCCACGCCCGAGGACAAGAGGTTGGAATGCTGCTCTAGGGTCATCTGTGGCCGATGTATACATGTGCGGATGCAATGCTCCTTTTTTTTTGTGCTCTCTCCCTGTGCGTGAGATGCAGATGCTGATGAGGGAGTGCCCGTCGAAAGAACAATCCCCGCTTCGCCGCCTACTGCCCCTACTGCCAGATCGCAAGCAGTCCCTCCAACCCCCTCCCGCAAGGTCTGCGCGAGCCACCATCATACGATTTCGCCACGAGCAAGCCTTCCAAGAGCGCCTACAGCGAGGCACCGCCGCCCTACACCCCGCTCTCACACAAACAGCCATCCTACCCCTCCGACGAGAAGAAGCCCACCGAGCAACCCCCTGACACGCTGCACTTCCTCGCGCCCGACGACACCCTCCCCTCGCTCAGCCTGCGCTACAACGTTCCCCTGCATGTCATCAAGCGGCACAACAACCTCACCTCCGACCACCTTCTCTCGGCGCGGCGAACGATCCTTATTCCGGGAAGTCACTACCCTTCCGGCGTGTCGTTATCGCCGAGGCCGGTGGAAGGTGAGGAAGAGGAGGCGCGCAAGGCGAAGATACGGCGGTGGATGGTGGGGTGCAAGTGTGCAGATTATGAAGTCGCGGAGCTGTATCTGGAACAGGCGGGCTATGATTTGGGACGAGCCGTGGAGAGATACCTTGCGGATGAGGAGTGGGAGAGAGCGCATCCGCTTGAGGCGAAGAGAAAGGGAAAAGACAAGGTGCGAGGCGGCGGGACCTGGGCTAGCCAGGCTGCGTTTTTGAGGAGGCAAGGCCCTTCTTGATGATGCGTGTACAAGTCTGTAAGCGGAGCCAGCGTGAACGCACTGTAGACGTAGACCATTGGGTAACATTGTATATGGCGTCAGGTTTCTGTTTGGAGTTGTTTATATCAGCTACATGTCAATGCCAATCAGCCACTCCTGCAAGCCTTTCCTGCCGTGCTTTTCGCCCAACGCCAGCGCATAGTCCCATATTTCGGTATGTACAATACACAGACCTCGTACCTAAATTTATCATCAAATGCCTCAACGCTAATCCTACAACGCCAAGTTTGTCCACGCACTCTAGAATGCTGATCGCGTGCGGATATCCTATTACATTTCATTAGCCTATGTACTGTTCGAACACGGAAGACAGGGTTGCATGAACTCACCGAAAGCTTCCGCTCAATCTCACGGACAGAACGATCCAGCTCTCCCGCGATCATTTGCTTCTTGTCTGTCGGAAGCAGAGCAAACCTCTCGCACAGGTCGCCGTCAATCACACCCTTAACCGGGGCATAATAACTCCTGTACATGAGATGATCTCGGCCGGCCAGGGGAGGATCCTCCTGCCTCATGTGCTGCTCCAACGTCTGAAAGAAATCGACATCTTCCCTGCTGACGAAAGGAATGAGGACGCCAATGGTGCCCTGAATACCGCTCCACAACAGAATCTCCTGCCCACCGACCACGAGGCTGGTCTTGCAGATACTTGTGGGCAGGTCTTGGGTGTAGAAGTGCGCCATGAGATCGAGACGGTGTGGTTGGGCGTGTAGGTATGGTCGAGCATGAGTGAGGTGAACCTCCGAGCCGGGCTCATCGGCTTCGAGACTGGCTTTCTCTGGACATCGAAGAATCCAGACATTGCCAAACTTGTCGCTACCTGCTGTGGACTCGTAGTCGACCATAGTCGTCGAGGTCACCCAGCGTGAGATGGTATCAGACACGAAAGGGATCAACTTGTTGGTCTCGGGCTTGTACACGACGTAGGTGACACCCTGCTGCACGTCTCCGACAACGATGCGGTTGTTCTGCGCTTGCAGAGAGACAATAAGGTTTGGTGCGACATCTGCTTGTGCCTTTCTCAACATTTGCCGCAGACCCAGATCGTAGACTCGCAAGGTCCTGCCGATGCCTGCGAGCAGCCTGCCTTGGTAAGGCAGAAGAGCCATTGGTGGTTCTTCGATCTTGGTCTTGTGTATGAACTCCAGCTCTCTACCGTTCTCCTGAAACCGATAGACGTGTATGTAGCCTTCAGTGAACTGCCGAGGGTTGAGGATCATGTCCTTTCCTGTGCCGACGATCAGGAAGCTTTCGCCGTCCTGACTGGCAAATGGAATAACGGCGGCGCTGACTGCTGCTTCATTGTTCTCGAGATCTATCCTCGACAAGACACCAGGCTCTTCTGATACGGGATCCACTACATTGATGCAGGATGACCAGCGGCCTTTTCCTCGTGGGTACCCAAAGTCTTCAGGCGGAAGAACGGTGGAGTCGCCATTAACAACTCCCGGGTCTGCAAGAAGTTGCTGTCTCAGCTCGGGAGGCAGGGTGTTGTTTTCGGACTCGATAGTGTAGAAGTAGGGCTGATCGGGGTGTTTGACCAGTTTCTTGGGCGTGTACGTGAGAGGGATGGATTTTTGGATCATGTTATCGCTCAGTTTCTCGACCGAGAAGATCCTGTAGTTTGGTTAGCACTGTTCCAAGAACCAACAAATGCAATAGTTTGGTGAGATTGCGACATCATCAGAAGGAACAATTGGTATCGAAAAACGATACAAATGGCCTCATAGCCTCTTTGGGCTTCGGTATCCCTTTTATCATCATGAAAAGCGAGCAAAGGGTTGAGGGAAGACGGGATAGTCTGAGACTGACCTTAGGTAATTAGCATGTATTCCCACCATGCTCTCCACACACTGCTCGCTGCTGAAATTCCAACCCCATTCCAGTTCAGCATAATCCAGAGGAGTCATCATGAAGCCTCGTGTTAGAGGATCCGAGTATCCCAGCCAGGATCTTGAGCTCAAAGCCAGAACGCAGGTCGATCCTTGGACGGAAACCTGGAACAGCTTCACAGGTTTGGGGCCCAGGAACTTCTGACGGGTATCGGTCAGCTCACCAGTAATCTCGTCGAGAACTGTTCTCAGATAGACACCGGAGTGAAGACCAATGTGAAGGTACAGCGTCGAACCTCCTGATGCGGAGTCTTCCATCGCCATTATGTTCAACGAAGACGGGGCCGCAGACAGAGCCTGCACGGATTTGTTTTCGAGCGTCGAGTCGGGGTCCAGACTCAAAACTCGGACCGTTCGGTCGTCACACCCAACAGCCAAGAATGAACTCCGTTGGCGGCCTTCCGGAACCTCACCAAGACTCAGACAGGTTACCGTTCCAAACATCTCCTTCTTCTCGTCATACTCGGCAAGGGAGCCATCCTCATCCATTTCGAAGTAAACAATCTCACCCGAGCTGAGGGCAATGGCCACTTGTCTGGAATTTGTTGCAGCGGCCACAATCGATCTGTGCTGAGGCGCGCCCCACTCATTCACTCGTCCGTGGCGGATGTGTCGAATTCCTTTTGGATGAACCTGGATCAGACCATCATCGCCAAGCTGTTGGACCGCGAGAGTAGTCACTGAGTCCAGAAAGCCCGTATCGCTGACTTGCTCTACCGTCTCACCAATACTGAGGACAAGAGTACTGTTTGCAGACGACAGGACGATATATGCATCATACTGGTCATCGCTCTTCAGCTTGGTCGTCCAGACTGCCGAGGGATTGCCAGGAAGTTCTGAAGCCACGATCTCGTTCACCTCCAAGCCATGCTTCAGCGTGCGGAAAGTGCTGCGTGCGCCATTGCCACACACTGAATAGATCTGCGGTGCATCCTCGTCCGTGAGATTTGCGACTTTGCAGTCGGTAAGGGGGTTCATCGAGTCAATACTCTCCACAAGTGCTAAGTTTTCGTTTGGCCTGGGGTGGAAGTACGCTGGTTCGTAGGCAGCTTGTGGGTCGGTCGGGAAGTTGTCGCTGCTGAACTCGAGCTCCTCGTCGTCATCGCCGAGCTTCTCAAATTGGTAGAAGTGGTGGTTTCCAAACTCACTCGCCGAGTACAGGAATCCACTCTTCAGGATGCATAGACTAGATGCAACCGGAGCAGTGTCAAAGTACTTAATCTTGAGTCGCTCAACCTCGCCAGTAGGGTTGCCTTCCGCATCTTCGACCATGTCGATGGTGACCTTGAACAGATCACCATCCTCGGTCTGGAGGAGAAAGAAAAACAGACCCGCGCTGTTCTTTAACTTGTGCATGACTCCTGCAACAATGCAGCGCTTGCGTTGGGGGTCTTCTGTCGCACCTCTCCGCCGGGGAATAGGTACTCGGAAAGCCTCCTGGTTGGAGTGTCGGTAGGTGATGTTTTCTTCTCCACAAACGAGGACACCCGACGGTCCATCGTTACCTCCAGGGACCTGGAACAGCAGGCTCGAGGTTGGATCGACGGGCTCAGACCACTTCCGCACGACGTGGTTCAATCCCAAGTCAAGCTCGTAGTAGACGAGCTGTGTCTCCGCCTCCCTCGCGGCCTGGCCGCTAGAGTCTTGATCGGCTTCCGTATACTCAGTCTCCAGGGCAGCGAAGACGGGGTTAGCATAGCCCACGTCGAGGGCCACGAGGGAGAAGACGAGCACTCCAGGCTTGTGGGCCTCCAGGGGAGACGAGATTGTGAGCTCGGCTTGGGAGTTCCGGTTCAGGACGTAGACAAGCTTGTTCTTCTCCACTGACGCTATCAAACACGCTCTGCCCTTAGGGTCTGCTGCGAGAAACTGGCCCGGGATGACTCGGCGGATGCCCGACTTTCCGAAGGTCTCGAGATGGATGCGGGTGAAGCGGTTTTGTGCGGGCTGATATTCGACGATGGCAATCCTGCCCGAGTCCGTCGCGAGAATTATGTAGTCTAAGAGATTTGTTAGCGAGCGTTTGGCACGCAAGGAGGATCCCCCGTACAAAGACAGACACATGCCGATCATGTTGGCAGCGCTTGAAGATCTGGCAGGTCGGCTTTGAATCACTAAGAGCCCACATCAAGAAAGATATTCGCAGGAGTAGGGGTCAGCTTACCTTTGTTGCTTCCCGCGAGACGAAACGCGGCGATGGATCTGATGATTCCGAACACATCGTGGGAGAGGATCGTGATGACCTTGCCCTGGGTGGGATCGGGCTTGAGGAGGGAAAGACGCGTGCCGCAAGCCGTCATGATCTGCTGCTCCTTGGTTCCTGAGAACTGGCCAACGATAGCCTGGGTCACGGTCGACGGAGGCTGGATCGTCAGCGAGTACATGAACATGTTGGACGTGGTCGCCATCCTGTCTGCTGGGGCACAGATAGCCTGCGCAGCGCCCTCATGAGTCTTTGAATATTGAGAGGGTGGTTGGTGGTTGGTGGCATGGGCCAGAGTATTGAAAGGCCCGCGAACGTGGAGGGGAGGAGGTTGTTGACAGGCAGAGCTGGAAAAAGTTGCAGCAGGTCCGAGTGTGGCTCGAGCTATGTGTGGCTGAATTGTGTGGCGCGGCAATATCACCTCACATCAACTCCTTCCCTGCAGCATTTCAACAGCAACATCAGCAGCTGTTCTCGCGACCACGCCCATAGAGGATTTTGCGGTGGGATCCAATTCCGCATAGATGGCACCGTCAATCGAGTCTGCAGCGCGCGCCGCGTTGAGCACCATGTGCCGGCGGTGCGCCCGATCCACAGCAAAACGAACCGCACCTCGACTGGCGCCATCGATGACGCGGATGATACACTCAGCAAGGCCTACGAGGCCAGGAGGAAAGAGTCTGAGCATGCCGAAGTCAGCAGCAATTACAAGGTCATCATCAGCTTTTGCGCAAGCCGCGAGCGCAATTGGCTTCAAGAACGAGGACGCTCCATCTTCTCAGAAGCGCCTCCTAACCGAAGACGACCTCTTCCACCCCTACTCCAACTCGCCCATTCCCGAGATCCGCCAGCGCGCTGCCTTCATGCGGCAACACGCCTACTGCCCTTGCCCGGACCACCGACCGACGCGCTTGTCAGAGAGTGGCCAGCCGCTGCGGGCGTCCCCCGAGACCGCGCAGCTACCCCCGGCGCATGTCGACTTCGAGTGCCCGGACTGCGGCATCCCTGTATACTGCAGCAAGGAGCACTGGATGGCGGACTATGAGGCGCACTTGGAGGTGTGTGATACGCTGAGGCAGATAAACGAGGACGACCATGATCTACGGTCGGGCAGGTTCTTCCCGGAGTTCCAGTACGCTGGGCCGCAGCTGGAGGAAGCTATGGTGAACATGACAAACTGGGATACGTTCTTGTATACGAGGAATTTTGAGGCGATCAACTCAGACAGGAGTATGAGGCAGGCGACGAGGATATTGACGTATCCGGTGACGGTGGGGAGTATCCTGCATGAGCTCAGTCCGTACAGCTTGCGGCAGGATAGCAGGTTGACCCCGGAAGGACTCAAGAGCTTGAGTGGTATGTCTTTTTCTGCATTTTACTTTGTTTACATTGGTTTGCTGACATTTTCGTGTAGCTCTGCGATACACGCTTCACCCTCCTAGAACTGGCGGTGGTACCGAAGTCAAAAATCTTCGTCTTGAGGCGCCTCCAGTCCGTCTCTTCATCCTCGGTGCACGCGCGGAGTCTTCACTCCCGCGTGATGCCTGGGTCCAACTCGCACATCTCTTCCCCCGCTCCAGCTTCCACCTCATCTTTATTGGCCCCGAGTCCATGGCCAACCGAGATGACGAATTCCCCCTTCCGGAGAGGACACCTGGCAACCCTTACGGCGCAGTGGTCGAGCGCCCTTGGCACAACATGAAGATCAGCACCATGGTGGACTACTACCACAACATCCACCGGACCGGTTACTTTTACCCGTACGACCCTTACTTTGACTGCTTCGTTCTGTTCCACCCTGGACTCGGCCACCCGGCCAGCTCGCACGAGTGGGCTGAAACGCTTCCCATGCTGTTGGAGACGAAGGCGCCTATTATCGTCACTGGATATACGCAGTACGATATGGAGAGAGACATCGAGTGGGTAAACAAGACGGCTGCTGGTGAGTTTGACCTGCTGATGAAGCCGGGCGAGAACCTCTTCAGAAGTTTGCGGTGGGATTTGAATGATATGGATCCCCAGGATATCACTTGTGGTAACTGGGGTGTCTGGGCATTCCGTGGAAAGAGGTAAGTACTCAATGTGATTACAGCAATCATGAACAGATGATGCTAATCAGTCTCGACAGATACGAAACGACCAGGAAGGACGTGGACTAGGACCCTCCCAACATAACCGTCAATCAGGTTGCGAGTACTTGTGCATATCTATACCACATGAACCGTATCTATCTGTACAAATACCAACCGGGAACACAGAGTCGTCTCGCATGTGGTCCTCGCCCTTTGTGCCAGGTGCGCTGCATTCTGTTGTGACCACCCACCTGCTCTCGTAGGTGTACACCAGCTTGTCTGTAGGCCGTTCCGCACCGAACTAGATCGAGAAGAACGGTAGCACCCATCAGACTCATCGATGTGCTCAACCGACGTGGCTTTCGCGAATGCAGATGGCTCATTTATGATGTGCGATAGCTTCCTCTCTCTCTTGTATAGAACTACTATACACTTATGGAGTGAGCCCGAGGCAGCTCCCATAGCTCCCAACACTTAGTGACAAGCTTGAGCCCGTAACGTAGCTGCTACTGCGTCAGGTTGCCGTTGCCATACTTGTCGCTGTTTCTTTGCGTGTAGGCGCCCGAAGCAACGTCCCGCAGGGCAGGGTAGCCCGGTCTCGAATTGAGGTTTTGACTCCCAAGAAGACGACTGCAGCTGGAGGAAGACTTCAGACCTGAATGTTTTGGAACGCAGGAGAAGATTTTTATTTTTATTTGAATCATCCGACAGTCACCAAAACAAAATACAAAAATATTTATTCAGCCCCCCCCCCCCGAAAAATATCAGACTAGTCAACCACCACCAGCCGCCGCATTCCAGCCGACTTCGTCGCCGCATATGCCTTGCAAAAGGGCTTGTGTCTGGAAGTCCAATCCTTCCTCTGACAAGCCGGGCCTCAGTAGAAGACTGCCCTGCACGCACTGCACTTTTGGAATTCTCTGGCGGGGCGCATCGCGCCACCAGGAGTAACGCATTGGGCGTTGAAATATCTTGTTAGCCATGCACAGGGACAGAAACCTTGGTATCCTCACCTCCTCACTACCATACAGAACCCGGCCCTTCGCATCGCCCTTCCTCCTCATCTCCCTGGCCTCATCCATCTTCCCCTTGGCCTCCAGTGCCCGGGCCATGTTATCTCGGGAGACAGCAGCATCCAACCTGGGGCCCATCTCCAGCCCACCAAGCCCCCCTTTCATCTCGGACCCTGACAGCCTTCTGGAGCGCCTCCTCGGCCTTGTCCAGCTTGTCGCGATACTTTACGTCTCGCCCAGGGCGTTGAAGGAGTTGGCGCCCTGGACGGGCTCCTCGCCGAAGTCGTGGGCCCTGAGCTCTAGCGCTTCCAGATGCAGTCTCAAGCCCCGGCCGATCTGGCCCTGATCCCGGGCAAGGCTGTCCCGTTGTTCTTCTACACGGCGACGGTATTGGCTTGCATCATGGCCGCGACGCGAGCTGGGTCCGTGCCTGGGCCGACGGCTGTAAGGTTGGTATAGGGCGCGGCCACATTGAATGAGATCTGCTGGTGGTAACGACTGTCGTTTAGATGACGGTAGTGATCACCAATTCGCTGAAGGGGTGAAACAAGCAAGAGTTGCTCGGAGTTGCGATCGTGTTCTGTTCCACGCCCTCCCTCCCCGGGGGGTTTCAAGGTTGTTTAAGTTGACACAAACCCTGCAGCAGCTTGCTGCTATACAGAAACCATAATATCACCCAAGGCCCATAAGTAGGAATATCTCAACAACCAGGGCCTAGGACGACGCTCTTCACCTATCAAATCAGGCTAGTGGAGTCAGGTTGAAAGCTGAATCGTCGCCTTGCAGACGCGCGTTCCCGTGATATTTCGGCTCCTGGTTTACCTGGGGTTGGAGGGGGGGGGGCATCAGGAGACAGACCCTAACCCTGGTTTACTCCAGGAAGAACAGTCCATGTCTCCGGTTCCGATATCGTCATCGTCGAGATTGATTTCATAATCAGTTCAACTTCGTCAATGGAAATTAGCAGTGGTGGATCAAAGCCCATGAGACTTGAAGGATGTACTCGGTATACTTGGAGGTAGAACAAGATCATCGTTCTCTCTAATTTGCGCTTCAATTACTGTGAATAATCATCTGACAATCATTACGTGGGACTCTCAACATCTCTCCGGCACACTCGCACTTTGCAACGTGCCACCAGACAACACTCAAGGTTGTGCGGGGACATCTCACATCCCACCAATACGTGTTGCCCCTCCAATGGCCTCCTCTGTGTCTGCCGGTCGGCCTCCGGTCGATTACAGCCTCTACCTGGTCACCGATTCCACGCCTGCGATTCTTGGCGACAAGGACATCTGTGACGTCGTGGACCGAGCCCTCCGCGGCGGCGTTACCATCGTGCAGTACCGGGACAAGACAAGCGATACGGGAGCTCTCATCTCCACTGCGAAGAGACTACATGAGGTCACAAGGAAACACCATGTTCCTCTTCTCATCAACGATCGGGTGGATGTGGCCCTTGCTGTGGGCTGTGAGGGGGTCCATCTGGGCCAGGATGACATGAGTGAGTTGCTCAGATGCCAACGCGTTCTATCCTTTCAAGTGTGTCCAATTAACAAGTATGCAGCTATCGAGATTGCAAGAAGGATCCTGGGCAATGACAAGATCATAGGAATCACGGCCAACACCGTCGAGGAGGCTGTCAGGGCCTGTGAGCAGGGGGCAGATTATCTCGGGATAGGGACCGTCTTCTCGACTCAGACGTATGGAAGCCTCTTGAGTCCCACCACAACTCCTTAGCGTTGACTTTCTGCCCAGTAAGAAAGACACCAAGTCCGTGATAGGGCCCGAGGGACTGAGACACGCCCTCGAGGTCCTCAGCAGCAAGGGCCATGGAGCCGTCCCGGCCGTCTGCATCGGTGGCATCAACGCCTCAAACGTCACCCAGGTTATGTTCAGAGGCAGCACGCCTGGCAATCCGCTGGACGGCGTAGCGGTGGTGAGCGCCATCATGGCCGCTGAGGATCCTGAGGCTGCCTCCCGGCATCTGTTGGATCTTGTCCGGACATCCGACAAACGGAACCGGGGCGAGCATCCAAGATCCGGATTGCTAACAGCGCAGACTGGTGATGATATCTTGAAGTTGGTTCCGCAGGTGGTCAAGGCGGTCCACGAGAAGAAACCATTATCACACAACATGACGAACCTGGTGACTAACTACCCCCTGCTCTATCAGACAGGCATATAAATAAACCTTCTGACAGAGATTAGGTCGTCCAAAACTTCGCAGCCAACGTCGCTTTGTGTATCGGCGCCTCGCCCATCATGGCCAACTACGGCGAGGAAGCAACTGACCTTGCCAAGCTCGGGGGTGCTCTCGTGATCAACATGGGCACAGTGACACCGGAGGGGCTGGAGAACTACAAAAAGGCGCTTAGAGCCTATAACACGGCATCCCGCCCGGTGGTGTTCGATCCAGTCGGGTAAGTAGGGAAACCTTTTGTTAAAAAAGCATCTTTGTGAGAGAGAGAGAGAGAGAGAGAGACCAACCACTCATAACATCGTCACAGCGCCGGAGCAACCGCAGTCCGTCGTGCAGCCGTCAAGAACATCCTCTCAGCCGGCTACATCGACATCATCAAAGGCAACGAGAGCGAGATCAAGACCGTTTTCGGCAGCGGCGAAGGAGAGAGCCAGCGTGGTGTAGACAGCAGCAGCACACTGTCCCACGAGGAGAAAGTCAAGCTGGTCCGCGAGCTGGCAGCGCGAGAGCAGGCCATCGTCGTGATGACGGGCAAGACAGATCTTGTCAGCGACGGACGGCGGACGGTCGCCATTGAGAATGGCCATGAGTATCTGGGGATGATCACGGGCACGGGGTGTACGTTGGGGACGACGATCTCGGCGATGGTGGCTGCTTGGTATGATGCGGATAGACTCGCGGCGGTCGTCGCGGGCATTTTGTTGTTTGAGATTGCTGCGGAGATGGCGGCACAGAAGGACAGTGTTGAGGGCCCAGGCAGCTTTGTGCCGGCTTTCCTGGACTCTCTGTATCAGATTCGGACGATAACTGCAAAAGGCAACGTCGGATGGTTGGCTGCTGCGAAGGTCACCATGGTCAAGTGATGAGACTGGGTCTGCGGCGGCGAGAGAGGGTGTACGAGATGCTTGTGTCTTATCATTGGGTATGCGGAGCAGGTCGATGGTTTGCTACAGCAGCAGTATTCCGTACTGCTGAAGTACCTACTGAATAGATAAAAACGTCTCGCAAGGTTTAAAACCCCGGGAAACCTCCGGCCGTTCACACCAAGGAGGGTCGACCTCCGGCCCCATGCCTGTGAACTCGGGCCGGAGTCGGCTCGGTATTGAACTTGACGTCGTCAAGAACCCCGCGGGGAAGACTTGCCCTCATTCAGACAACCCTTTGCGCGCTCCCTTCTCCTCCAAGAGTCTTATCACAGAGTCTGTGAGTGTCATGAACAGTGTCCCTATCAATATACTAGAAACTCTAACTATCCAACTGCACTCTCGCGCCCTCGGAAAGACGTTGAACACTAGACCCCGGTTCCGGGCGCATTCGATCATGACAGACGCATCAGCTCCCAAGCGACGATTGAGTAGGTCTCCCACCTTATATGTACGTAAGGATGCCTTCAGAGATGCTGACACGATCCAGACAATCCCGCTATCTTGTTAGTTGCTCCCAATTGGGCGCCCAACGGCTGCTCCAAGTCTTCTTCCCTAGGTAACCGTGCTGCCACAGCGTCTGCGACCTGCAAGAGAAATTCCGCAATGCCATCCACGAGTTCGACAAGGTGTTCGTGATCCCTTTTCTCTTCATCTCCTTCTCTCCCCACCCC
>MUZH01003934.1:0-30884 GCA_003012965.1 Juglanconis oblonga | reverse complement strand
CCATCCCTCCCCCTTCCCTCCCTTTCTCCCATGGTGCTCTGATCTTCTCGGTGACGGGAAGGCGATGCTGACAAGAACGCCCTGAACAGTTCGCGATGGTGTTCTTCTTCAACGACTGGGCTGCGAGACAGGGCTATATCGCACCGGTGCTGACGCTGATGGCGGTCACGGTTGGTATCTCGCTATTTGGGCTAGCAATCTTCATCCCCTTTGGGAAAAGATTCCGGAGGGCGACGAAGGACTCAAGTCTTCACATGTTGTGATGAGGGGGTGGTTACCAAAGCGCGTCATGTCATGACCAAGGCAACATGTGAACAGATGTCTCTGGCAGCGTCGGAGTACAGACTACAAAATGGTCAATTTTAATCCGCTTCTGAAGACACTAATATGTTGGAAATAGTTGATGCTACTGGGAATCTTTGAAGACTGACTTGGCTGCCGTGAGACGATGAAAGAATAAGTGTCTGCCCTATTCTGCGCGCACTCCGCCCCCTCGGTGGACTCATCGCACGGAAAGCCACTTCAAAAGGCTCTTTCACCACAAAATCACGTTCGGAATGAATGATCTACACCGTCCAAACACCACCCGAGCTCTACAAACCACTGGCGTTATTCGTTCAGATGCTCTGCCCGGCCACACGTTTTCATGGATTCACGTTTACGACTACAGCATCAGATGCAGAAGGTTGCCCTGCAGCCAAGGCAGCCGCGTAATCATTGGCTGTTGGGTATTGGACCGGAACATCGTTGAATCTGTTTGCGTGGACTAGCTGGGCGTCGTCAGACCCCCTCTGGATGGTGTTACCTGAGCCGCTTAGTTCCACGATTGTTTGAAAGGGCCCAATGAAGATCCTCGAGTCAAAGTTGTCGTAGCGCATGGCTTCGTAGGCGAGAATTCCTATCATCTCGGCACGGAGTTTATCTAGATTGGGATTATATATTTAGCTACCACTTCTGTGGATCATCATGTTGAATTATGGGAAAGAGGAAGGGGGGGGGGGTTCTTACCTGGTTGGACATCTCCATCGAGAGGATACCACATAGCCTGACTGAAAGCTGTATTATCAAGCAAACCTTTGTTATAGGCTTCATTAAGCCTGAGCAACATCGTCCTTAGGACATCATAAGTTCTCAGACCGCATGAGAACACGTCAGTCTGGGAGGGATACCAAAGCGGCTGGAAATTGTTATGTTCAAAAGAAAAACCTCTCTCATGCGTGAATATTCTTTGTAACCGCGTCCAGGCAAATGGACCGGTTCTCGGGTCCCAAGAAGGATCCGCAATTATAACATGATCAATGTTAGTCAAGATGGCTCCCTGGACCTGTCGCGCCCTCTGATGGAGGATGAAGGCCACCCAGTGGTTTCCCACGTTCATGGGCATGAAGGTATAGCGGCAGTCTCTCACGCCGTTATAAAAGGGATGGTCCGAGGGCACAGCCGCATAGGCCGCCTGGAAAGTGGCTTCGGCTACCTCTAGTGGTTCGAACACGCCGCTGAAAAGATTATTCACCGGATCCAACGTTCCCAGAGCGGGAACAAAATTTACCAGTTGTGCTACTGCGGGTTGCATAAAGTTCATATGGTATAACATGGCTTTATTAATGGATTCGCCGTGGATCAAGGCCTTCTTGCTTGACTACGTGGACTTCAAAGTTAGAGAACAAGATCAGAATGGATATGCGCACCCTGGCTCTCAAGGGTTTTTAAGACAGCACGCTACCGAGAATTTTTCGACTCACCTGTAGACAGTTCAAAGCACGGATAGCCACCACGGCATCCTGCGAGATCTGGTAAGCGTTTAGATCAAGCCTACCGGTGATCGCACCAGTCTCTGCAAGGACCTGTCGGTCTTCGATCCTGACATTACCATTGAGTATTTGGTATGGGTTACTGGTACCGGCCATGGCTACAAATTTCTGGTATGGATGATTTTATTCTTTGGGAATGCTGGTTCTGATGTGTTGTGTGCCGTGTTGCCAATTGCAATGCCACTGGCGGCTCCGGAATCGTTTTAATATGAATCGATGCATCATCCCCTGGAGAAATTTGTTCATTGTTGGTAGCTTGTGGACTTTGTAACTGTAATGCCTTGTTTACGATGCTCTTTGAGTTGTGTATGATTCCCATGGACTCGAGTGGACAAGAAAGAACCCATTTATTGTCCTGTCATTAGCTAGCCCAAAATAGCCCCGGTCGCCAATTGGGTTTCGTGGTCAACAATGGACCCAAGACAAAGAAGCCCAGAAATTATTACCTTTAGGTATGCATAGTGCCAATCTTTTTCCATGTCTTTCCAAGTTGAGATGGACAACATTTTACAACCTTGGAAGGGCCAAGGGCCCAATAATTGCCCTGTATATTGTGAACATGAACATAATCCTCAGGCAAATTTTTTTTTTTTTGGACATTCTAATTTGAAAAGTATATGTTTACTATATGCATCAGAAGGCAGTCTTTACTGGTTAGAAGTGGCATGAAGTGATGTCGGGGATGTTTCTGAGGTGTTGCTCCCCTCTTCAACACAGGCAGAAGATCTATTACCCCCCAAGGTGCTAGTCCCCCCGAGTTAACTTCTACTATTACAAGCACACACTGTATTGCTGCACTTACTATATGAGAAGAATGAACTTATGAAAAGTCCCCGAAGCCTATTCTCTTCGAAGTAATATCCTGATACATCATTACTAGATCTAGTAGCATCTCCAGGGAGCGCCACACCAAGCCGATTGGAATTGGGCAGTGATCGTCTCTGTAGGAAAACTCGTGTGGGCCAACTTTCCGTGGAACGGTCTCTTCGACCCCCCTGGAAAGCCAATTCTGTATTAGCTCCTCCAATACAGTTCAACGAACGTTAGGAGTCTGGGTGGGACGTTCTTTGTTGGCAGTACCTTTGAGTCCTCACTGTAATTATATAAGATAAATATGTATGGGTTGACGAGCCGGACGACTGCCCTGCAAGCCTCCACTTCAGTCAAGTGACTGCAGGGGTGATTTTACATTCAACCTTTTGGACTTTGCTCAGGATCCGGTATTTTCATAATCAACTTCAGTCAAGTGAAAAGCACACTTGACGATCTTCATTAATCTGGATTGCTTCTGTGTATGCTCAGTGTCCGAGTCGGATTTGCGTCTTCTGACAGATGAAAATGTCTAGAGAGGATCGGGTCGTAATTAACGGTCCATCCGATATGAGATCCTATCCTTGTCCGATGCTCATGGAGCAAAATATCCGGGGTTCAGGCTATAGTGTATACACAATTCAAGATTCCAATCGGGATGCAAGGGCCGTCCCGGAAAATGGATGCAACATGATGACTTCAACGAGTTTTGAACTTGTTCAGTGGAACTTCTCGTCCCGAGAGCAGCTTATCCGCACACAACACCTGAATTCCTAATTGCAGACGGCGGCCCCGCGTCCTCACAGCACTTTGAGGCAGGATTCTGTCGATTGCCATGGACTGATTGCCATTGCCAGGCACATTATTAGGACTCCGAGATCGCCTGCACGTCTTGTCACCTCGACGCGCCGTTGTGGTTGGATACGCTAGTTATGAATCCCGCTTCCCGAATGTAAGCGTCACCGACCCATAACGCCGCGATCTTCATTAAGTCTGTCTCTCAATGTTGCAAACACTGAGATTCTCTGGATTCATCCTTGATTTTCATCTGAGAACCATGTGACTACCGGGTGTAAGCACCAAACACGGTCCAATCCAGCTGCCGTTGTTATGAATCTGCTGATGGCGTCCAGTAGTTCCCGCCACGCCGCGTGTCGGCAGAAATCTGAATACTCTGACCCATGTGATCTTGAACCTCTGGAGGTCGTTTTGAACCTCATGACGCACGAGAAGTCGGCCCCCTCCGGGTTTTCGGCAAGCTGAGGTGGCAGAGAAGGTAGCCTCTTGGGCAAGTCACCTACGTCAAGGCTGCCTAGGCATTGCCTCGTATACCGGATGTATTACACGTCCCCTCTGGTAGGCGTCCCACCCCGGGCCATGCCGTCCTACCTAAGTAGCAGTGGTCGATAGATCCCCCCTGCCGCCGCCCCCCAGCTCAGCTGGATGACCCCTTGATGATGAAGTGAGGATGAATTTTTAGTGTGAATTTGGGAGTCGCTCTTGAGCCAAAACGTCGTCGATGTCTACCAAATCCCGAGACCAGAGGCGAAAATCCGGTATAAATGGGAGCCCCCATGTTCCTGTGGTAAATCTAGCTGCGTCTTTTTCCCTTGTTACTCACCTATGCTCAAGTTCAAACAAGTATGGCTAGCATCCTCGCAGTTGGATGGCTTCTTGCCCTGGCCAAGCCAGTGTTCGCTTTGCCCGCTCTCGAAGAGCGCTTTGTATATACTCCCACAACGACTATTGTCTCAGCTGCTTCAGTTACCGCCTCAGTGGTTCCTGTAACGGACGTCACATCTCACGGTCCATTTAATGGTCCTTCACCCACTACAACAGGTGCTTTGTCGACTAGTGTCCTCGCTGCTTCTATCCCAGCCTTGCCAGCAGACTCGTCCAAGTACGACTACCCTGCCGATGGCGACCTCCACGCCAATGAGCCTGCACCTTACACACCTTCTGGAGGCCAGGGAGTGAATGGATCAGCTCCAGTCTACAGAGTCCAGTCCGACTTTGACTACCAGTCCATCGCTCTCGGTTTGTACCAAGAGTGGATTGAGCTGGACCTCTTCCACTACGGTCTCGCTACCTACTCGGTTGCAGAGTTCGAAGCAGCCGGCCTTGGAGCCGAAGATCGTACGTAAATATGAGGCTAGAGTTCCACTGTTTCTATCCAGATTTTGAGTGTTGGGACACGAGTATCCGATGAGTACAATTCCCGGAACTTGCTGTTCATGTCTCAGATCATCTCCCCTTGGGCCCCCACTCTCGACCTCATACTCCTTCGGCAATTGCTGACCTTTAATCTATAGGCGCTCTGCTAGAGTTCATGGCGAATCAAGAAGTTGGGCATGCGACGCTCCTTACGAACATGCTGGGTGACAATGCTCCCAAGCAGTGCACCTACAATTATCCGTCGATGAATGTGCGCGAGTACGTCGATTTCAGCCAGAAATTGACCCGCTGGGGAGAGTCTGGTGTCTACGGTTTCCTCAACCATCTCGATGCCCGAGAAGTCGGTCAGCTTCTCTTGCAGTCCATCACCACCGAGGCTAGACAGCAGATGATTTTTCGTCAGTTCAACGGGCAACATCCTATGCCGGTCTGGTTTGAGTGTGGTATCCCGCAGTCTTGGGCCTGGACTTTGCTCGCGCCCTACATCTCGTCCTGTCCAGAGGGTCAGAAGCAGCTCATCTGGCAGAACTTCCCGGCGCTGCACATCCTCAATCAACCGAACCCGGCCCGTATCAACGGCGCGGACGCCTTCAACGAGACTCGCGGTGACTACGCTAACACCTTGAGCACCACGGACATCGCGCCTGAGGACGCATGTGTCAACGCCACCGCAGTGGGAGTCAACTGTGCACCCGCCATCACTCACAACCGTACCGATCCGCTGTCGTACCCTGGTCGCGAGGTTTTCCTGCAGTGGGAGGAGCCTGGCCAGCCTATCGGTCCCAACAACAGCTATGTCACGAGCACCAGTGCTAGCGTGCCCAAGTTCGCGCTCTGGGCTACGCAGCTCAACGTCACATATTCGCCCTTGCTGAACGTGAGCGGTAACTCCGCGTACACAATCCAGCCCAATGTTTCCACCTACGAGGGAGATCCAGCGATTAATGGTACAATGTTCTTGGCCATCACTGACGAGGACTTGTATGTCACGCCGTTCAACCTGAGCATGGTCAACCCACACGTCTATGCGTTGTCCCTGTACCAGGCTGGCTAAGGTTGCCAGTGTTGGGGCCTGCTCACACCCTATCTTTGCCACTCACGAAGGAGATAGTCGTTGTATTCGTGTGCAATTCCTGTATATATGGAGATTTTAGGAGAAGAGAGATTTTAGGAGAAGAGAATGAGAGATGAATTTAATTGTTATTACTATACCAGTTGTATTTGTGCTCCGTTTGTCCTCCGACAAATCAATACCAGTCGACGATAATGAAAACTGGTATAGAATAATGGGCATATAGGAGCTGCTAGTGTGCTCATTTTTGAGGCGACGAAAGGAAAAGCTGTCGACCTGCCGTATGGCGTGAGAACCGAGGTTGATGCTGTGATCGCCATAGTCGGGGCTGGGGCTCCGCAGACCTTATTTCTTATCAGCGGCCCCCACACACCCGCTCCGGCAGCGAACATCATGATTCATCCTTATACCAACATCTTTTTTTCTTCCCAACTCTGCCGGTAAGCTTTCAAAAGACGGCGCTTGTACTGGACTGCAAGTCACTGGATCGGATGAAGGAAGGAGACATGGATACAGAAAAGAACGGTCTACCGCCTTACAGCGCCGTAGCCGGCCCTCCGGCCAATCCCCACTGGCAACATCACGGACGGCGCCATATGCGGCGATCACGGGCGATTCGACTGGCTGTGCTCTCGTTTCTGGTTTTCATCGTCTATGCTCAATGGAAGCAGATCCCAGCCTCTTCACCATTCGACAATGGCAACACGGAGTCGATCACCATCAGCCGTCACGGCCTGTCCATCGCCAAGCTTCAGGATGACCTCGCTGTCTGTTCGAAGTTGCGTTCCAAGCCATCGGACCCAATTGGCCTCGGCCGTGAGCGCAACGCGCGGTACATCGACGGCCACAAGCCCACCCTCATTCGCAATGCCACCGTCTGGGTTGGTGAGCCCGCCGCGGGGACGACAGCGGAGGATGCCCGTGCCGGCAAGGGCTGGGAGTGGATCAACGCCGATGTGTTCGTAGAGTACGGTCTCATCAAGGAAGTCGGCAAGGACATCTCGGTTGCTAGCCTGCCAAAGGACACCATCGTCTGGGACGCCAACGGCCGGCAGCTCACGGCTGGTGTCATCGACATGCACAGTCACTCTGGCGTCGACTCACTGCCTGGCCTGAGGGGCAATGCCGATACGAATGAGATGTCCTCGGATATCACGCCTTATGTACGATCTATTGATAGTATCCAGCCTGGAGACCATCAGATTCAGGTCATCAAATCCGGTGGTGTCACTACGAGCTTGGTACTCCCCGGATCCGGCAACAATATCGGCGGAGAAGCGTATGTGATCAAGCATGCTGTTGGCAAGCCCGACGGCCGTAAGGAGATCAGTGTCGAGGACATGCTCGCGGATCCTGAGAGGAGCTGGAGGTATATGAAGATGGCCTGCGGCGAGAATGCGAAGCGCATTTACGGCAAGGTCGGAGAAAGAGGCCCGGTCAGCAGAATGGGCGAGTCGTGGGAGTTCCGTCATGCCTTTGAACAGGCTGCGAAACTCAACCGCGAGCAGGACGACTGGTGCAATGCTGCCGACGCAGTCGGTGTGGAAAATATGGGCTCCTACCTCCCGCAAGAGTTGCAGTGGGAGTCGTTGGGCGCGGCTCTCCGTGGACAGGTCCACATCAACACTCACTGCTACACGGTGCCCGAGTAAGTAGCCGTTTCTTGTTTGCTTTTATTGCAACGGAGCCCTATCCTGCCTCTTTAAGAAAGTCCCAGAACGTATCACTTCAGGCTCCGCAGGGTTCTAACAATTACCAGCCTCGAGGCCATGGTCGACCACACCAACGAGTTCAAGTTCCCTGTGCGGGCTTTCCACCATGCTCATCAGACCTTCCTGGTCCCCGAAGTAAGTCGTGATCCTGCCCTTCCATAACACGGTGCTAACGACTGTGGTAGATCCTGAAGCGCACCTGGGGCGGACGACCTCCGGCTTCTGCCATCTTCGCCACCAACATGTACTACAAGGCTGAGGCCTACATCGGTTCTGAGTACGCGGGAAAGTTGCTCTACGACGAGGGCCTGACAACGGTCTATGTCAGCGACAACCCTGTACTTAATGCACAGCACGTCCTCTTCGAAGCTGCCAAGGGCTACAAATTCGGCCTGCCCTACCATGCTGCCCTGTCCGCCGTCACGTCTGAACCGGCCGACCTTCTTGGTCTCGGAAACAGGCTCGGCAAGATCAAGCCGGGCTACGATGCAGACATCGTCGTCTGGGACAGTGACCCATTGAGCGTGGGAGCCACTCCTCTCCAGGTGTGGATCGATGGTACTGCACAGTTCGAGGATCCATTTCAATTGGAGAAGCCCTTGGAAGCACCCATGGTGCCAGATTTGAGCCTGAATACCACCAATGAGGAGATCGATCAGCTAGAGAATGTCGTTTTTGGCGGTGTTTCCAAGGTTCTGCTACCCGGCCACGAGGAAGCCACATCCGCAGAGACACCATTCAATGTCGTCGTCTCCGGAGGCAAGATCACTTGTGTGGGAGTTTGCAGATTTGAGGTGAGCTCCGCCACTGCCAACGGGGCGAAGTCGATCCATCTAAAGAATGGTTATTTGACGCCTTCTTTCACCGCGTTTGGATCCATGATCGGGCTGAACGAGATCGACGCCGAGGCCACCACCGATGATGGCGACAACACCAAGGTGTTCAGCCGGGCCGTTGACGGCTTGGCACTCGACAACAAGAAGCTGAAGGTCGCTCATGATTACGGCGTTACCCGTGCGATCACGGCACCTAAGTTCGCCGGCGGATCGAATTCTGCCCGTCAGGGCGTCAGCGTGGGGTTCTCTACCGGGGCCAAGACGGCGCTGGACAAGGGTGCCGTATGGGCTGATGAAGTTGCCGTCCACTACACCCTCAGCCTGTCCGCGAAGCAGGACAGCACGCCGTCCATCTCCAGCGCCATTGGGGCTTTCCGGAAGAAGTTGCTGACGGCTGTGGCCTCGACTGAGGAGATCAAGGACCCTTACTCCGAGGAAGCCTATCTGAAGAAGGTCGTCGCCGGAGATCTTCCGGTGGTCATCACCGTGCACTCTGCCGACGCGATCGCCTCCATCCTTAAGGTCAAGGAGAAGGTAGAGGCAGAGATTAGCCTGCACTCGAAGACCTCACCGGGCAAGATCCGTCTCGCCATCATTGGCGGCGCAGAAGCGTACATCCTCGCTGACGAGCTGGCTGCAGCCAGCGTGGGCGTCGTGCTTGCCCCGGCGCAGAGCTACGCCACGAGCTGGGACCAGCGCCGAGCTCTATCCGGCGCGCCGCTGACGAACGGCACAGCCATCGACAAGCTCGTCGAGGCGGGTGTCGTTACTGCCATCGGGCTTGAAGAGGACTGGATCATCCGGGACCTGGCGCTGTTGGCGGGTGTGGCGTACAAGAATGGCGGCGGACGGCTGAGTGAGAAGAGTGCCCTTGATCTCATTTCGACGAATGTCTATAAGATCCTGGGTATCGAGAAGCCCGAGGCTGTTGTGGAGGGTCATTTCGTTGTGTCTGAGGGAAGCCCGCTGGAGATTGGATCGCGGGTGAAGGCGGTGGGGGGTGGGTTAGGCCGGGTAACTGTGTTCGAGTAGCCCTTGGTTCCATTCCGATGTACCAGCACTTGTATGATGGCGTAGAAATGGCATCGATCAGATAGGTTACTATCGTAAACTAAATGAACGCTACCGGACCATTAATGTATCATATTATCATGATCTTGGTTGCAGGAGTGTCTGACGTCCCATCGGCGGTGTCCAAAACCGTCGCTTACCTTCATGCCAAACGCGGTCCGGTTGGTCTTGTCCTTCGAGAGACATCAGGGCCTCCGGCGTCAAATATCGAACATTCAAGCGGCTGGGCTTATTTCAAATCGACGCGAAAGCCATCGAAAAGCGGCTCGCAGGATTTTTGCCAGAAGAGTGGGATCATAGAACGCAGTTGGAATTGTGTTGGTTTGATGAAGGTAGCCATGAAGTCGTAACGATCATACAAAGACCCGCTCCTCGAGCGCTACTCACAGTTATCTATTGCCGGTCGCATGAAAAGAATAATCTTTTAGAATAGGCCTCTTAGAGTGAAACATGTCTCTGTTATCTGTTCCAAATATATTACCTATAGGTCGAGACTTGACTTTGTGGTTCTTCGAGGTAATGTTCATACGAGCATCCGGATAGCAATTCTCTTGCATGCCCTAATTTCGATTGTAGTCTCTAAGCGATTGACCTGGCCGTTATTCTCGACCAGCGGCGTCTTTACCCTCTGCATTATACAGTCGGCTCGAACATTGGGGTATATGATAATCTCGGCACCGTTGTCTACTATGGAAGTCATGGCGGGTTGGTGAACAGTATGGAGCACAACGGGCCTTCAATAGAGCGGTTGATTCAGTTGGTAATACTGATGATATTGACCGTTCATGTTCGTGATGAATATCTCCTCCGGAGTTTCGGTGAGGAGATTCTAACAGTTTTGTGGTGGCCTGTTGGTGCTGACCTAACCTGTCCCACAGCCTCCACAGCCTACTCAGTGAAAACGACTCGAGCAGTCGAGCTGAGAACAAGCGTAACAAGAGCACCGCGTAAGTATGGATTATCCTTGAGTTCTCCGTCTGTCAGGGCGAATAACCAAGGACTGTAAATTCGGAAAGATGTCTTGCCGCGCAGCCGTGATGTGTTCGCTCGGCCGTCCGGACGGACTCGGTCCCCAAGCGCTGGCCGATAGTATGATGGGCTGACCAAGTCGGACTATTTTCAGCCTGAAACGATCTTCGGTCCCGAGATTTTGGACACCCCGGCTGCGCACAAGAGCCGTCCACCAATGGAACGCACTGTCAGGTCCCCAAAGTCCGACGACTTCGGCCTTCCGTATTGTCGCGAGGCGGTTGCTGACAATGCAGAAGGAAACCAGAAGGATGTGATCTTCCTTTAAGCAGTTTGAGGCCTCGTGGAATGCACTCTGATTCTTTTGATGCCAAACGCATATCGACATCAAGGCTGTTCATCACCGTATCCATCAACTCCCCTTCGGCCATGGCTCCTTCGTGTACAATGACTGGCCGTAGCTTCCGCGGGCCTCCAGTCCCACTGCTCCTCGTCCCGGTCGTCATTCATTTCGTGCGGTCGAGCTGCGATTCCAAGATGACGGCCTATCTCAAAGAAGTGAGCAAAGGAGGGCCAGTGGCGATCGCCGAGAATGCCCACAAAATCGCTCAATACGTTCTGTCCAAAGCATCCTCGAATGTCTTGTACTGGTTCACTTCGAAGGTGCTGAACCTCCCGCCCGAGACTGCCATGCAGACAACGGAATTTTTGAAATCGAGAAACGACCTGGAGATACTGCTGGGGCAAGCTCCTCCAGAGCTCCAAATCCAGAGAGCATCGAAAGCGGCACTCATTCCTTCAGATGTTGAGAGGCGACTTGAGGAGCTTGAAATGGAGTACCAGTTGCTTCAAGAGAAACACAACGAGTCGCTCCAGTTGATGCCTTATAAGCTGGGAGCTCCGGAAGTACCTGTATGAATTTCGACTGAATGCTTGTGTCAGTATCCTAAGACGCCCGGCATCACTAACATCTCTCACCAGAGAGAACAATTCCCCCAGCCACAGCAGGTCGAGATGGCCACAGGTACCGAATCCATGCAGCTCATGCAGCTGGAATCGTCCTCTCATGCCCCGCAAATGAGCTCCGGTGATGCGGAGGCCAGAGCAGTACTGCAAGACGTTGGACTTCGTAAGTCCTCTTTCCATGTCCAGCTGTGCAGACGGGGTGACTGACACTTCCCAGGTCTCGGACGAATATTCCTGGAATGGGCTGGTGATTCGATGAAGCAGAGCCTCATCACTGCTGCATCAAAATCCTCGGCTAATTCCGCTTTCGTTGTTGCAGGAGTCGATTTGGCGACCCGGCTCGTAGATGTTGTCGTGGGGTGAACGATATCAACATTGAAAGTCGGACGGTACACACAATCATGGGCTAACATGGCTCACTCACCCTGCCAGGAATCACGAATAGAGGAGAAGCCTCCGATTAGGACACCTCCCAGATGGAGGATGGGGATGGGGCTAGTTCAGGCGAGCCCTTTGTGCCATTCGGACCTCGCTATACCTCGAGGCACGTTCTTATACAGACTACTTATGGTATAACTACAGTCAGGATAACCCTGTCGAGGGCCCCCGCGGGGGGGGGGGGAGGTCCCTTGTGCTTGAGAAGCGATAAGAAACAAGTCGAGGGGCTGGGTGCGTTGCAAAGCAACTTGAAGCTGACCCTGGGCTCGACGCGTCCGGGAAGAGACAACGCCAGGATTGTATGTGTGCTTACTATCATGAAAAATAAATATTCACGTGGCTGAAAAGTGCCCCGCCCCGGCTAGAGGCAGTTGTCATCGCCTTACGGGTACTGGATATTCCAAAAGAGGGAGATAGAAATACTATGACTTCTATAACCGATTGTTCCATAGATATTTATCCTGCTGTCGATTGTGCATGGTCAAATCCCGGTCGTCCTATCGCCGTCAATACCAAAATAGGACAACAGGCTTGGCTTAGCATTTCCCACTTCAAACCTGGACAATATTTTCGTTCCCTTATCAAGAGCTTGGTTCTGACGTGTTTTCAAAGTCTGCCTCTCCATACAGTGGCATTTGGCAGTGACCACAGAGCCAGACCCTCCATTTTATATACATGCTAATGCCCCAATTAATGCATCCAACCTATTCCGAGGTATCAATGTCAAGGGGCTATGAGAAGAGGTATTATAGAAACCTCCGGCGCCTCCACAGGCACCTCGTGAGCACGGGCTACACGCCACCCAGGGCACTGGGAATCACTCAACCCTCATCCGCGCTGTCTTTGACCCCGGTCAGCCCGAAGAATTTCCCGATCCTCGATAACGGCCTCCGGCTCCCTTTCCTCACGCTCCCTTTGTGTATCTGCATCGCGACGCGCGCCGTCTCGCTCAGCACCTCCAGCACGCCCTCGCCCGTCCGCGCGGAGCACTCCACGTACCGCGTCGCGCCAATGTTCTCGCGGAATTGCTCGCCCTGCTCCGGGGTGACCAGGGCTCTCCCGGTTCGCGCGAGCTTCTCGACGGATCGCGCGTGGAAGCGGATGTCTGCCTTCAGGCCGACGAGGAGGATTGCCGCGCCGGGGCAGTTGCGGTTGACCTCTGCTACCCACTGGAGAGCTTGTTAGCGGATGGAATGGGAGCAGGTTGTGGATGGTATCCGGGGCTTCACACTCACCCGTCCCAGGTGTTTCCCTTTGGAATCCGTCGAGCCGATGTTCACACTGAAGCAGACCAAGGCGATATGCGCGTCGTGCAGCCACGAAGGGTCGTAGTCGATCCCGCGGATATCCCAGAAGCATAGCTCTATCGGCGTCTCGTCGACAGATATCTTTACTGTCTCCGTGATACGAAGTTCGTCGTCTTTACTCTGGGATAATTTAGCCTTGGTCTACCACCGAAGGAAGGTCGGACAGAGCTCGCGGTAATAAGAGAAAACTGAGCTGCGGGCGGAGATGCTTACTCTTGGGAACTGCCCTCGTGACATACGACTGCATTGACATGTTCGGTCAGCCTAGCAAGAAGATGGAGAGCACGGTAGATGCCTACGTGATCAAGCAGGTCTTCCCGCAGCTGAAATTCCCCACCACAACCACCTTCTTCTTGATGAATGGCCCCGGGTAACCGGGTATGTAGACTAAAGGCGCTCTTGGCAAAGGCTTTTGTGACATGAAGGACTGCGTATTGGTGGTTTTTATGGTCGACATCGACTCCACTTCGCGCAGACCCCTGTGTCCGGCCGATCGCTCAGAGCCGTGTCTCGAGGAGGGTAGATTAGCTGATGACTGAGCGGAACTAGATGAAGGTCGAGAGGTTGCCAACATAGTGGAGTCATCTGTAGTTTGGAATGTTGATTGGGAAGCTGGGATAGACAGAGTTTGAGACAGCGGATAGGAGCCAGGTGGTGACGGTCGTTGAGATCCAAGAGGTGTTTGAGACCTAGACGTTGGCTGTGGAATAGCTTGCGAGGGGGGTACTGGCGGTAAATTCGACAAGTCAATCTGCGAGAACTGTAGATGCCCGTCGCGGAAAGCGCCTGTATCGCTGGTACTCGTCGATGCCGTGTCGCTATCGTCGTAGGTCCTGATTTTCGAAAGAGACTGGTGATGGCTCGCGTTGTCTGACCCTCTATAGACGTGTCCGACAAGATTCACGGATAGCCGGCCGAGGACATGGACGGGGACCTGGGCGAAAGCCAAAGCCTCCTCGGAAACCTCCTCGTCCACCAATTCCTTCTCATTCGGTATCTGCACCTGCAACCCTGAGGCACTTGCCCGGACCGGCGGCACCGATTGCGAATTTTGAGTGTTTGGACATGTGGAAGAGTGCTTCCCTGAGTCTTCACGTCCAACGCTGCCCCGAGATGTCGGCCGTGATTCGCTCTCTGGGACGGTCAGATTCTGTGGGTTTTGTTCGTAACCGCCGTAATATGGTATCCTCGGACTCGTCGCCGCGCCCTGTGTTGAGTTGATAAAGCCGTCCATCACTATAAATCCCGTACCAGAAGGCCCTGCGCTCTCTATCGTCGCGGGCGGTTTAGGGTCTGGCGTTTTGTTCGGCGTGAAGAACATGCTTGGCGGGTGATTTCGATCGTAGTTCTCCGGAGGCCCCAGCTGCAAGAGATTCTCCAGCCCGCTATTCGGGATACCGGCCGCCGCAACATCCCCATCAGCCGAATGCCCCTGGATCAATGGCGCAGGCAAGGGTATCGACTGTCGCACGTCTGGCTGGTAGCCCATACCCGCCATCTGCTGCGCCTCGTTAAGCGTCCGCACAGCATCCTGCCACATATCCGTCCGGGTGAGCGTCTCGGTGTACGTGACAATCTGGCCGAGATGGACCTGGAGCGCAAAGTGCTCGCGGGCGAGCATCGCGTTGCTATAGCTTATGACGAGGGAAGACCCCAGGGCTTGCAGCTCCTCCACCAACTTCGATATCTGAAGGTGCTGGTCGCTATTTCCGGTACCTCGCGAGACCAGGATGGAGATGAGATCCGAGACCAGCCCCATCACGCCGCGGTGAACACCCAACAACTTCGCCAACTCACCAACCTCGTCCCTCGCTTCCACAGTCCACCCGGCCGCCTCATGGCGCTTGAGAACCTCGCGAACCTTCGAGACCACCGCGTTACAGTTGGTCAGTATCGGCCTAAGATGCGACTGCAGTTCCTCCGGAATCGTGTCACTCTGCAACTCAAAGTCGTCCAGCAGCTGCAAGACCATCTGCAACTCCGACAGTTCGCGCGTCACCGGTGCCAGGTCCGTCCGTGCCGAGCGGCACCGCCGGACGAAGTTGGTCACATCCGCCGCAACCTGATGGACTGTTGCGATGAGCGCCTGGCATGCGGATCCGATGATGGACTGGGACCTGGCGGCGGGATCCATTGTGCTCAGGAAGCAATTGGTCTCGGGAGTTGACGAGGAAACATAGGCCTCAGCGTGTGCGCCTCAGTCGAACCCTCCTTTAGTGGCATCGGGATTCGTGGGATCGGCCGAGTCTCTCAGCTGCACTTGACAGGAGGCAAGGCAGAGAGAAGTCGGCAAATACTCGAATATCTGGGATGTGCACGTCTCGGCTGATGCTGAACAGGGCCGAATGACTGTGTATAATTCCACACGAGAACACAGTTGGGATGGTTGCTTTGGCCGACAAGCTCGCAGATGGAGAGAAAAGTCGTGATGACAAGGGGAAAGCTCAACCCAGGCACCTTCGTTGGATGCTGTCTCACTGGGTGGGTCCATCCGGAATCACGCGAAGGATGCACCTAAAATGACGGCGTACCCTTCCTTACCTTGACCCATTTTGCGTCCGTGAGAAATAGGACAAAAGCCGTGGTCTGGAGCCCTGATGAATCCTCTGAAAAGGGCCGAGCTCCTCCTGTCTTGGTCTGTCTGCAGCACATCGGTGGGCACAAAGCTGTGTGATGGATACCTGGCAATCTCAACGCCTCGAAGTCGAGTTCGACCTACCAAGATCAAACGGGGAAGCGGCAGCACCATTCTGGAAGGTGAAGAACCGGCGTGGGCCTCCCAGTCAGTTGCCAGTCTATTTTCGGTACTGTGTGGCACCTGGTGCAATGAAACGAGGAGTATGTGGTGGACGATCCAACCTGCCCGCAGTTTGTTGCTCCTGAATCTTGCCCAGTGGGCAAATTCTCCGGACACGTCTCCTCGCTAGACGTGGGATTCGTCTGCCAACTGTCAGCTGTCATCTCGCCAGCCCAACACCGCAATGTTGCCGCAATGTTGCATGGTTCCTGGTGGTCGGCCACACATTGCTGAAATTACAGTTGACGGAGCCGTCGGTGACATCGTCCCAAATTTGTTGGAGGGTTACACCGGGAGGCGGGACGATCTCGCTAGAATCGTACTATTTCTACTCGTGGAGCCATTCGTCCCAGAACTCACCGCCACTGATTGATCAGAGTCGGGCTCGAGCCCGCCGGCTGTCATTTTCCCAGGACGTCAAAAGAACCGATCCTCAACGGGACCTTGATGCAATGCACTTCGTACTTCACGAGACAAACCCCAGCTCAATCTCGAACTCCAGCAAGTACGAGGGTTTAGCGAGCCCACTTCTCCACGGGGTGCGGCGGAGTGTTGTCCCCGTATTAATCGCCTTGTCCAGATAGGATCTGTGTGGGTCTGCGAGTACCGCCGAAGCCCCTCTGAGAAGTCGAGCATCCTTCGCTTAATAAGGGACAGTCTGTGGTGCGTGAGCTGAGAGGCTGCTCCAGAGTGTGAATCAAGATGAGTGCTTACAAATGTTCGACCCGAGCGACGATCGTAGTGGCGCCTTTATAAGTAGACTCAAATCTTAGGTGAATAACCAACGTTGAGTCCTAGCTGTGGTCGCACGATGGCTTACGCCCCTGTGCGCTGGGAGGACTTGTCAGGTCACACTGTTGAACGAAGGATACGCAATTCGAGCCCGCAACCACCTACGTCCGCATTTTTGGCCAAATGAGAGGGATTTCGAATAGGTGTATTTTGCTGGATGCCGTCAATCTTCGCAGTCTTGCTGAGGCCAATACTATGCGATTCAGATGGCTTCTTTAATCCCAATACCGAATAACGCCATCCGCCCCTGCGGACACCACCTTCGACGTCTCCTGTGGATGCCACTTAACGCACATAACCGGGTCCTTGGTATCAATCTTATGATACATCTTGCACGTCTTCCAGTCCCAAAATACCAAATACCCAGCCGTGTCACCACTGGCAATGAACTGGCCGTCCGGAGAGATATCGATATCAATCGCTGTGCCGGCATTGTTGTGCCCGCGGTAGCTCTTCTTGCGATTCTGGCGGAACTTGTCGTTGGCGTTGTACACAACGATCTGGTTGTCGCTGCTCTGATATGCCACGTACTTGCCGCTCGGGTGCATCGCGCTGCGCGTCATCGGGAACATGTACGTCTCAGCGATGTACTTGATGGGCACGGGGATGTTGTAGTCCCAAGCGCGTAGGGACTTGTCGTCGGATGTCGTCATGAACCGGTCGCCATCTTTGGTGAACGTGATGGTGTTGATCGCCGCCAGGTGGTGGTCATATTCTTGCACGGTCTCGTTGCCCGCGCGCGTGTCAAACTGGACGATCTTCTTGTCGTGCATACCAGCAAGGAACTCGTGGCTGTGTTCGGGTGTCGGGTTGAACACCAGGCAGTGTGGTGTGCTACCGGTGTTGAACTTGCTGATACATTTGCCTGTCTCCGTGTCCCAGAGCTTCATCTGCCGGTCATACGAGCCCGACAGGAAACGCGTGCCGTCGTGGTTGAAGGAGAGATCCGATATCGCCTTCGTGTGGCCCGAGTATGTCCGCAGCAGCTCCCGCTGGTGATATGCATCCCAGATCTTGATCGTCGTATCCGCCGATCCAGACAACAGTAAATGCCCGCTGTCCGGGAAAAAGTGCAACGAGGTGATCGCCTTCGTATGATGTTTCCAAGTATGCACCATCTTCTTCGGTATGAAGTTCGTGACACTCCCCGGCTCTTTCCGTAGGTCGATGTCCAAGTCCTGCGGGACATGCATGTACGTCCTCCCCTGGTAGTCGAACTCGCTCTCCGCGTGGAATATCGTCGTCTCGTCGCCCAACTTCTCGACCTGTTCCCGTCTAGCCAAGGCCTCCGTGGGCGCAGATACCATCGCGCCACTCTCTACCACATCGTCGCCCTCGTCCTCGTATACCACCTCATACTCCTCGTCACTCCCGAGCTCCGCCTCGTCATCTACCTCCTCGTACTCCTGCCGCTTATATCTCGCCCAAGGTCCTTGATACGCCCCATCACCCTCCGCTATTAACGCGCTCCCCTTACCCTCTCTCCGCTGCCTACTCGCTGCCGCCTCCGCCTTGATCTCCACGCCGCTCATTGCCTCCCTCTCTGGCCCACCACCGCGTTCGATAGCGCGGTGTTTTGCGCGGAAGGTATGCTCGCTGAGGTAGGTCTCTGTCGCAAAGCCGGTGAGAACGTTCTTCTTGCGCTTAAGGGAGGCTGCTCGTGATGACGTTGTTGCTTCGTCGCGAAAAGGGTTTGCCGGGCCCATTTTTGGTCGTGCGAGGTCTTCGCCTGTGTAGGGAACGACAGCGTGGTCGGGTTGGGTTTCTTGTCGCACGATGAGGGCGTCTTGCGGCGCCATGTTGGGCGGGTAGGCGCCGAAGTCGGACATTTTGGAGGCTGTCGGCGAGAAAGAACAGGTGGAAGCAAGCTATCTTTCCGAGCTTGCAACCCGGTTCCTAAGGTTGCGTTTTCCAATAAGTGATGTCGGGTTGTTGGAAAGTTGTAAGATGAAGTTCTTAGGTGTTCGCGAAAAGGCACGGCGGGCAAAGCCAAGGTATTGGTGAGATCCGCTTACCTAAGTCAACGGTTAACCCCCCCCCCTCCCTCCCCGGCCTAGGAAAAAAAACCACCAAGAAAAACATCCCTCAAAGCCACCAAAACTGACAGAACGACCGGTTTGGCGGTCTAGCTTTAGTACTTGCAAGGCACAGCCTTGAGATCCCAGCTCTCCGGCACAACTGCAACATCCTCTTATTGACTGGAAGTGAAGAGGAAAATTGTGCATCATCAAGGGGTGAGACGCCACTATAGTTCAAGGCCTACACAATATAGCTCAAATCTCGAGGAGATTTGTCAATTAACAGGACAACATAAATCTACGGCCACCCAGATCTTGAGCAGAAGGAACGAGATACACTACCGTGAAAGGTCAAGTCAGCCAGTCGTCCATACCACTTGTGCCAGCTTTGCCTGAGAATCCTTGACTCCTCTGCCCACGCCGAAAACAGTAGGTAGGTATGATGTATGCCCATTCCCCACCCCACTCGTATACACATATGAATGATCGTAGCGACATTGCGAGCCTCGTTCCATCGTAATGGTGTGCACGTCCTGCCAGTTCACAACTCTGGACCGAGCCAAAGCGCCACGCTCTTGCTTTCTTCCCGGGTCTGTCCCATGTGGTCCTGTCTCCCTCCTTCGAGAAGACACTGGCACTCTCTCTCCCGTATCATGTAGACACGCGCGAAGCCATGAGCTCGCCGTGCTGATCAGCTAGCTTCCCTTTCCCTAGCCGTGCCGCCCTCATTTCCCCCTCGCGTACCCCTCGTCCGCGGCAAGCATGGCAGGAGTCGCTCCTTGGCGATTGGTCATTTCGGAGCCGAGCATCTAGTTCGCCTCGTCCTTGATCAAGGCAACGATCATGCTGTAGAGGTAGAAGAAGAACATGACAAGGTGGAAGCCGAGCTTGACGAAGGATTCCTATGCGGTGGGTTAGCATCTTTGCCTCCCGATTTGACCACAGGCAAAACTGTTCAGCAAGCAGCTCATACCTTCTTGTGCACGTTCAGCTTCCGGAAGATCTCGGTCGCGTCTAGCAGGTGGGTGTTGTCGACGATCCTATCGTAGTCCAGTCAGTGCGCAGTCCCACACCAGTCAGCCAGTTCGGGAGATTTGGCCACGTACTTCTTGATGTTCCAGGCCAGCAGAGGGAGGTTGAGGATCAGCGGCAGCCAGTAGCCATTGATGAGGAACAGGAATGTCAAGAAGCCGTGTACCGCAGCCTCGGGGATGATGTAGGTGTTCAGGCGGTTGCAGAGGTCGATAGGGTTAATGTAGTCGCTGGGAGAGATAGCACGTCAGCAGCTGGCACGATCAAGAGATCTTCGCCACGACAATAGCTTTTCCCGGCATAAGGAAGGAGCTTAGGCTGGTCGCATACCATTCCAGATCGCTGTACATGATGGTGAAGAAGACCTGCAGGAACAGGTTCACGGCGTTTATCAGCACCGCGAAGAGGAACAGCCATGCCTCTCCAGACATCTTGACGGTATTTTCCTGCTCGAGCTCTATGTGTTTGTTTGGGTCGTTCCTTTAACTGTCCTCGTGGACCTTTGCGACGGCTCGATCAGACTTTGAGCTTGGAACCCTCGCGCAGCTGAGAGATCAGACGTAGATAGGGAACGCGTGCCGAGGAGCTCGAAGCTGTGGCTTGTAGACAAACAGCAAGAGCTGGGAGTCGGTCTAGCTGGTGACGGCGAAAATGGAGTTCGGAATATCTGTCCTCGAGCTCAGAAAGTGTGGTCAGGTGTGTATGGTGAAGACACTAGAGGTGGGTTTGGTTGGGAGGAGGATGATGAAAGCGGCTCATCCGTCTTCTCCCCACACGTCCTACGTAAAAATGCTGCCTTCCCTGCCCGACTCCAAGCCCAACCCCCCAAGCCTTTTGCCGGGAGGCGCTGGACTCGGGCTGATCAGTGCTCGACGCCGGCGGGCCCCACTCCTGGTACAGTTGCGTCCAATTAAAGAGCTCCGCAGAATGGTGGCTGGCCGAACAACTGTGGCGCGAGCTTCCAAAGTGGATGCCACCGCATGGTAAGGCGGCAAGCACTGACGACTTCACAGAGCAGCACGGATATGAAGACCTTGTCAAGATATGAATGAATTGGATTCTTTCTTCGGATATCATGCACATGTGCTTCAGGCTCTAGATTGAAATGCACATCGCTCAGGCATATCGCGTCAACCTGAGCAACCCTTCATCCGACATGTCCGCGCCTTCAACCGTCTGAATTCTCCACTTTATGCGGATGCCGCAGGTTCAGGCATCGGTATAGGACCACCAGGAGAGTTGGGCAGACGCGCTGTCAGGACCTCCACGCCATCCTCGGTCACAAGCAGGGTTTGCTCTGTACAGATCATCAGTACTTGCAGTGAAAATATGGACAAGGGTGAGAAGTGAGGCAACTTACCAAATTGAGCCGTCTTCTTCCCGTCCACCGTCGTGCTGGTCCAGTTGTCCGGCCAAGTGACATCCCGATACTTGCCCAGCGCAATCATGGGCTCGATGGTGAAGGTCATACCTGGCTTACACTCACCGACGGCCTTGTTCTTGGCGTAGTGAGGGATGTTGGGCGGGCAGTGGAAGATGGTGTTGATGCCATGGCCGACATACGTGCGGATGACGCTGCAGTTCTTGCTCTTGGCGTGCTTCTCGATCACGTTGCCAAACTCGCGGAACAGCGTACCTGGCTTGACCAGCTTGATCGCCTCCTCCAGGCACTCGCGCGCGGTCTCGGTCACGCGCACAGCATCTGGATCCGCGCGCGCCTTGTCGCCCACATAGTACGTCTCATTCAGGTCGCCGTGGTAGCCCTCGTGGTAGAGGGTCACGTCCAGGTTAACGATGTCGCCGTCTTGGAGGGGGCGGCGGTCGGGTATGCCGTGGCAGATGACCTCGTTGATGGAGGTGCACACGGACTTGGGGAAGTGGTTGTAGTTCAGGGGTGATGGGTAAGACTGTAGATATTGTCAGCTACATTCTGGATTGCCCCACCTCCCACTAGACGAGTCCTCCTCGAAGCGATCCCGACAGCACTCACGTTGCGCTTGATACACTCCTCGTGCACGATCTTGTCGATCTCGTCGGTGGTGATTCCGGGTCGGATCGCCGCGGCGGCAATGTCGAGAACCTCTCTCGCTAGGCGGCAGACCTTGCGCATGGCATCCTGACCCTTCTTGTCCAAAAGCTCGACCTTGTTCCGATTAATGAGGGATCGGGCGCCGAGCTTGGGTATGCCATCGGTAGCGTAGTCTGGCCAGGGGATCGACTTAGGGATTTCGCGTTTCGCGGAGAGCGGGTAGACGGGGCGCAGGGGGCCAGTGTAAGGGAAGTTCGGGAAGGGGTTGAAGTCGCCGGTCTCTGGATCAGGTTTAGATACTATCTTTGGCGGGAAAAAGTTGTGGACAATACTGTTTTCTGTCTTGTGTAGTGCCTTGTGGGTGCCCTGGGATTTTGGAAAGATCTGTCAGTGCTCGTGGCCATATACAATGACGTCCATGCCTCTGTTGTGACTCACAGGGCTAGGACGAGGCGGGGTACGAGGCTCTTCTCGTCCTCAGCACAGGAAGACTCACCCAGTTCTTCTTGAAGCAGTCCTGAGAGCAGAAGAAACTGTCCTTGATCCCAAGCTTCAGACATGTGGGGCACTGGAGGGATCCAGCATCATTGTCGCAGTCGGCGCTGAGGCACTTGCGCTTAGTAGGAGGTTCTTGAGCCATGATCAAGGTTTGTTCTCGTCGCCAAAATGAAATGTCGTATGTTGGGAATTTGGCAGGCAGCTGTATTGTTGTCGGCGTCTAGCCGTCTAGGAAAATGCTGCAAGTCTCTATTAAATGAGAAGAGGCTTGAGAGAAATTTCGCTGCTGCTTATGCCGCCCTGTTGCTCGAGTCTGTGCCGAACTTTGAGGCTGGATCAAAAAAGTAGTCGTATTGGTGTCTTGTCTTCAAGCAGTCTTTCCAGGTTGGCAGGGATTTGCAAGCCGGTCGGTCACTGCGTGCCCCCACCCTCCCCTGTAGCTGGGGCCCCACTCGGCCGGAGGCTAACCCATGGTGCGTTCGTTACATAAGCCTCCGGGAAGCATGGGACGATGCAGAGCCGTTGACCGGCAATAGCCGCGCCGGTTTGTGACTTCCCATCTCGTCCAAAGTCTTCAGCATCATCGATGACTGACAGTGTAGTACTGGCAGGAACGATGGAGGGACGGCGGGGTATAAACAGCCAATTCGGACGGACCCGGTTGGAGTGTCTAGTTTTTCCTCGATCATCAATTTTATCACAGTTTGGCTGGCCCATAACAACAATAGCATCCTCGGTGAGACAGATTTGCTGTCGTTTACGACGCCTCATCTAAAGACCTTTGGATTCTATCTTTAGGACCAATTCGCTCTTTTCGTCCGTCACGTACCTATTAAATCACTCTCTAACCGGGTCGAGGAAAAGCTACCGTTAAACCAGGTCTCGAAGCACTTCACCTCCTCACAAAAACCCTCTACCTAGGACGAGATCTTCTTCGAGGACCCTCTTCACCTTCTTCCTTTAGCAAACGTCTTTTTGCCGAATAAAGACCGCCGAGTCGTTTTTACGTCCGGGACTCGAGTCGCCGTTGACAAAAGCACGAAAAGATCACCCGAACCGGGTTAAGACTATTTCCTCTTAACTAAACTACCCTTCGAGCATGACCGCCGAGCCTTCGGGCCTTTATAGCTTAAAGTTCCACCGTTAGACGTGACAGAGACACCGCTGGAGGAGCAAGCACCGCCAAGCCTTCGGGCCTTTATGACGGGACCCGTTGGACGGGACTAGAGAGGCACCGCTTTTGTAGGGGCGAAAGGAATAGAATCACGCTGATCGGGACGGAGTTTTGCTGATGGATTTGGGTGCCCTCATGGTCTCTGGCACTGTCGAGAACGGGGCGTTATGTACCTAGGTAGTAGTGGAAAGACCGATAGAGGGACGGCGGGGCATAAATGGAGAAATCCGGGTGGACCCGGATACAGAGAGCTTTTCCTCTGTCATCAATTTTACCATAGTTGGCTGGTCCAACAACAACAGCCATTTCTGACAACTGCAGCAGATTGAATAGAATGTGTCGGCACTATCAACACCAGGAAATTCCCAGAGAGTCTACAGCATCACTCCCGCTTCCAGATTCGCCAGATTCATTCGCTGGGACGTGGTCTCGTGAGGTCATGGATTCAATAATACATCTCGTTCCGAAGTACTCCGTACAGAATTAATCAAGTTCCGCCCTTCCGACATCCGTCTCACCACGAGGACAAGGAGCTAAATTACATATTGGCCCTAAGCGTGAAAGACAAGACTCTTGACCACCGTTGCTCTTCAGTTCTCCAAAGATACCTTCGCCGTATGCAATGTCTGCTCATACAAAAGTAATCGTCGTTGGCGCCGGCCCAGTCGGCTCCCTGGCAGCCCTGTACTCTGCCCAAAGGGGGTATTATGTTGAGATCTACGAGCTGAGAAATGGTAAGAGATCACCAGCCTTCGACACAACGGCTGCTTCCAGCCCGCTCCTCTACACACGTACCCAACTTATACTTGTCGACGCGTGAAGGAAGCTTCCGCCCCGCCCCCGAAGCTGAAGCTAGGCCCACCTCGCTAACGACAGACAGACTTGCGCCTCGCCTCGACGGTTCCACTGAACTTCACCAAATCGATCAACTTGGCTCTCTCGTGTAGAGGCATAACTGCTATGCAACATGCCGAGCCAAAGGCCAAGGAGGGCGAGCGCAAACTGCTCGACCATGTGCTGGCGGCGACCATCCCGATGAGGGGGCGCATGATTCACGGCAAGAAGGCGAGCGGAGAATTGTATGAGGAGCCACAGGATTACGACGTCCACGGACGGGTAAGTGCATTTACATGCGGGAATTCATCAGAATCCTGGGCTCACGCGCTCTTCTCAGACAATCTTCGCCGTGGACCGGGGCGGCCTGAACAAGCGCCTCCTCGATGTGCTCGAGGAAATGCCCAACGTCAAGTTCTGCTTCAACCACAAACTCACCGGCGCTGACTTCCGGAAAAACAAGGCCTGGTTCGAAGTGAAGAACGGCACGACCGATGGGCGACCAAAAGAGATCGAGGTCGACTTCGATTTCATGATCGGCGCTGACGGCGCCCACTCCGCGGTGCGCTACCACCTGATGAAGTTCACGCGCATGGACTACGAGCAGCGGTACGTCAACACGCTGTGGTGTGAGTTCCAGATCCAGCCGAAATCTGAGGGTGAATACGACCCGTCGAACCCGATGTCTCGGTTCCGTATATCACCCAACCACCTACATATCTGGCCGGGCAAGGAGTTCATGTTCATCGCCATCCCGAGCGAGGACGGCACCTTCACGTGCACGCTCTTCGCGCCGGAGGACAAATATGCCTACCTCGAATCCAATCCTTCCAACGTCCCGGCCTTCTTCGATCAGTACTTCCCCGGCGTGACCTCCCTCATCCCGCCCGCCGAGCTCGTCGCCAGCTTCGAGCGCAACCCCCACCTGCCACTCATCACCATAAAGTGCAAGCCGCACCACTTCGGCTCGTCCGCCGCGCTGCTTGGCGACGCCGCGCACGCCATGGTGCCGTTCTACGGACAGGGCATGAACGCTGGGTTGGAGGACGTGCGCACCCTGTTTGAGTTTCTGGACAAGTACCCTGCTGAGCAGCGCTCAAGGGCATTAGAGGAGTATACGGCGTACCGCGTGCCGGATGCGCATAGCATCAACGACTTGGCGCTGCAGAATTACACTGAGATGCGCGCGAGTGTGTTGAGCCCCACGTATAGACTCAGGAAGTTCCTCGAGGAAAGTCTGAGTAAATACCTGCCCAGTTTGGGCTGGACGACGAAGTATTCGCGAGTAAGCTTTAGTAATGAGCGGTACTCGGAAGTCATCGCGAGGAGTGAGCACCAGGGGAAGATGCTGATGAGGGGCTTTTATGGGGCGGTGGGCGTGCCAGTGTTGGTGGGCACTGCGACGTTGTGGTTCAAGCACCGGAGGAGTGTGGAGGCGGGTGTGAAAGGGGTGTTTGAGACGGTTGCTGGGCTTCTTAGACGATGATGAGTGGAACAGCGGATCTGGCGTGAGAGGCGGGGAAACGGTGCATGTATTGCTTGGGGTGCAGTTATCAAGACCATCTGATGAGGTAGCGAGACTCGATTCTCGCTTGCAATTCAAATCAGGGGCATTCAGTGAATCCAACTCATCAACCCACCTTCACAACTCCACCAACACAGCTTCCTCCATCTGTCTTTGCCTCCCCCTCCCCCTTTCCCTCCTCGAAGCCACAAGTCTCTGCACAACCCTCACCCCCAGCTTTGTCGTTATATACAGCGCCACCCCGATCACGCAGCCCACAATGAATCCCGAGCCTAATTGCACCGTCGGGGGCTGGTTGCCGATCACGTCCTCTGAGCCGCCGCTTCCGGGGCTGCTGCTGGGATCTGTGTCGCTACTGGATGGGTCGTCTGGTATCGAGAGTGGCACGTGAGCCCCTGTGGAGGGATTGTTTTCACCTGTTCGGACGGTGGAGAGGGATGCAGTCACGGGCTGAAGGAGGGCGAGGATAGTCAGGAGGAAGAAAAGGCGGAGGGGTGCCGGGTCGTTCATTTGGGTAGCTTTGATGCAAAAGCCGTGGTTATGAAATGCTTCAGTCTGGACTTTTCACCGCTCTGCTCCGGTCTCTATGTGGTATCGGATTGGGGTTTGGCTTCGAGAGGTGCTCAGATATAGCTTCGCCGCCCACGAGTAGGTACCTAATCGGCTCCCAGAGGCCTTAGATGGACAAGTTGTCTGTGACCAAGACTTTAATGCTGAACTCAGATCACGACTTTTCCGAATTTGAGTCCGGATCCGAGAACGTCGAATCGTAAGTCTCGATCACAGGCTAACCGAGACGTACCTAGACAGTGTCCGGGCATGTGATCTCAAAGCTGAGTCGTTGTGTTGTTTACCAAACCTCGATACCAGAACTTTTCCTCGACGTTCAAACTCTTGAGCGCTCTTTGGACTCAAACCCACAAAGCAAACAAATGGGGGGTTTTCTGTCTCTCCAGCCTCTTTGTTTGTCTCTTCCGTCCCGGATGACTAACCGACCAACCCCAGGGTCACCTGTGTACTGTGGGACTTCGTCAAGGCCAGTGATTGTAGCTGTCTCACGCGATCGGCGTCAGGGAATGAGTCGAGCAATCGGCTAAGCGTGAGGTTTTGGCTGGCGTTTGTGCTTGATCGTGACCGGGTGTCACATTGGAGGAGGTAACGTCCAGATGTTTTCAATGAGTTGGTCAATCCCACTTCGAGGTGCTGAGGACGTCGTTCGGTTCCAGCTACCATACCATCCAGATAGGGAGGGCAACTGGAATTTGAATCGTTGTCAGAGCGAGCATATCTATGCTCAAGGCTCTGGCAGGGCGGAGTGGTGATGGCTTTGCGTCACACACCTCAAGTATTATTCTAATGTTTCCCTTTGGAACACATCAGATTAGAAATCAGGCACCTGGACAGCTGGTGGTAGCAGAATATCAGGTAAATACGAGCGTGATGAAGGCTTCGATATAAGGTATATGATGGTCGCTGGGATTTCTTTTTCTGTAAGCAAGTAAATGGAAAGCCCTAGGTAATGTAACCATCAGACGGACAGTACGGGCACTTGCCGAGTTGACTCATCACGGCGTGTAGCGTCTGACCGCTGGAGGTACAAGGAGGGTCTCGCAAGCTTACACGAGGCTAACCCCGTTTTTCCTTTGATGGCTCTCACCGCATTGCAGTGGGTTTGGGGTTGGAATTGTGATTGGGTTGTGGACTCCTCCATGTGTGATTCTCGGAGACGTGATATGCGTGGAACTCGTCATCCCGGCCCACCTGCGGGCCCGGCATGCTCACCAAGAGAGAGACTCAGAGAGAACGATTGAAGACACACAAAATTTGCAGGATGCCAAATCAGATAGCGTTGCCACTTAGAAGAGTTTCTGGCCTCTTGCTGCCTTTTCTACCTCTATTTTCATTTTTTACAACTCCTTGAATGAACCACTCCCGACCTGGTCTGGTCGCAGGCGTTCTCGTCCTTCACCGGAACCTCTCCGTAACCTTGCTGATAATGTGTTGAATAAGAGATTGTAGTTGAATTAAGTGTTTTCTTCCAGGCTAGCCAGGCAGCAGGAAGGCTTCCCACTGTTCTATATAGACCACAGTTCTTCGTCCCTTTTTTCTTCGGAAGGAATGTTGCCGAAGCCACTTTCAGCGGCTGATACAGTGAATGTTGCGCAAATTCGATCGCCAGTGCGGCGCACTAGCTGTATCCTTAACAATTCCGAAGGGGCTATATCAGACGGGGTATCAGAGAGTGCTGTTTGACTCGGAACTTCCGACACTCTTCTATTTGAGTCTTTTTTTTTAGTGGGCTTCATTACGTCCGTATACTCAGACTATCTATCAAATATCATACTCAATGCTCCGTTTGCTCGTCTTGTTATTGTTTCACTTAGCAATGATTAAAACAATAATGCAATGTTGTATGCAGTCATTCACAGAAATTCGGTGGTGATCACTTATGTGTGCTCGATATCTGCATTTTGGAAAGCTGTTATATTCAAGACTGCTCATTGCTAAGGCGTCAAATTCACGATTTAAAACGTTCTTTTAAAATCGTTGTTGAATTCCATGCACTTACCGCATCGAAACCTGGCGAGAGGCATATCACATCGACAATGATGAGGACGATGATGTTGCGGTTCAGGGAGACATCATCGCAGATACTCATGATCTCCTCCTTTTTGCTGGCTATGCATGCTGGCAGCTGACCTTCAACCCTTTTGACTAAGGGCGAGACCCCTTTCCAGTTTTCAATCAGACAAGGACTCAGCTTTGTCATCCCTCAACTCGTTAAAGGTAGCTCATGGAATACCTGTTTGCCTCTGCTGGTCTGTGTGATCCATTCTGATGAGCAGCTTCTCAATGCTAGGATATAATTTCCATTGTCTGAAGAGCTTATTGAAGAGGGACCCATCCATATGGGACGCATTGAGCATAATTTCTATCTGATATATATTTTGTCAGTATTGAGATCCTAAATACAACTCGGGGGACGAGTGTATGTGCGTGGCAAATAGGAGAGAGACTGTCCCACCTCGAAAGCTACGCAACTCAACTTTGAACGGATCCGAAACCTCGATTAAACTCTTTTCCAATTCCTGAATAAATATGATACTGTTAACAGCACTATGTAATTTTCGGTGCTAGACTTTCGAGCATCCTCCATTGAATGAAGAAAACCGTTATAGCTTTTATAGCTATATTAATAGCGTTAAAAAAACAACAGCCATTTACAGATGATGACCTCGGGAACACAGAGTACGAGTGCTTTGCCTTCAAAAATCATGAGTGTCTTCCTATGCCAGAAGAACAATGGACCAGCCATTCTCATCTCACTCAAGACGAGCACTTGTTCAGCGTTGCACGTATTAGGAAGTTTCAGACTTGTTTAGAGGCGCGCCACTCTCTGGCTAGTTGGAAGGTCGCGGTATTACCATGGTCCAAGATGCTTGATCCCCCATACCAGGATCTGGAGGCTGAAGTGTTCGTGGACACCTGCAAGTTCTAGACGACAAGCATTTTTGAGATCCACTGAGGATCTCTGATGACAACCTTCAATGGCGACTTGTGAATAGACTAAAGTCTCGACTTTGGTCTATTAAGCCTATTAAGAAATGAGCCAGCATACCGCTGAGAATAGAGAGTTTTGATGCCTAAAAGCAACTCTCCATTTTTGTTTGTTTTATCGATCGACTGGGGCCCGGCGTTTGTCTTATGAATGCTTGGACTTAACAGCGGCTTTTGGGATTATCTGTAGTGCATGATACTCTGAATACTCCACTTCATAATCCGAAGCTTGGCAACGAAGTCCTCAAACTTTTTTTTGTCGGATCCATAAAGGAGTCTGCCGATGTCTGATTTCATCATTATTCCGAGCTGAATAAGGAGATCAGATATAGAGAATGAGAGAGAGCGTGTTGTTTTATGCTATCTGTTGTCTTAATCTAGTATGCTAACTGTCTGTCTGAATAATTAACACACACAAAAAAAAAAAAAAAAAACACTATGTGATCTTAGGTGCTAGGCTTTCGAGTATTCTCCGTGATATAAAGGAATCTGTTACAGCTTTTATAGCTATATTGACAGCTTCAATAACAACAACCATATAATTAGAAGAAGACTCTGAAAAGACTATCTGAGCCTTTAGGTTTTATATATAGAAAAATAGCTTATATAAGCCTATTTCTCTATACTATAACAATAACTTGTTGGCAATGAGACTTTCCTATATATAGTCTTGGCTATCAGTAGCTTTGTTATATGTAAACTCTGTTCTTAACACTGTTCCGAGAAGATTCTTATAATGTTGCTCGAAGAGGTATGCTTGTTCAGTAAATAGGAGGGGATTGCCTGGGGGATTACTCTCTTAGACGGGATATCAGACAGTATCCGAATGCTAGTTCGATCAGCTGCACCAAAACTGAGCATAACCTAAGCGCATTCTACGATCTTCCTGCCCGAAGTATGAGTGTCAGGAGTCTGTTGCCTGAGATATCTGATTGAGCTTGCAGCAGGCAACGGTGGACTTGCTCTGGTCTTCATTTTGATCTTGATCTTTCAGCCTTGGGCGACCTAAAAGGTTGTGTTCAAGGGCAATCATTCCCTCTATTCAGCGCCAATACAACACAGTTGCCCTTCACTATGCGTTGCCTGGCAGAAGCCTACAGCCGAAAGAAACAAGGCCAGCGATGCTCGTACTACTTAGCATAGTTGAATGATATCCATATCTGGGCACCTCTCAAAGCACGAAATTATCTCTCGTACATGTGAAGAGTAGTGATGAGACAACCTTAATTCGATCAGTGCCACGTCATTACTCGGTGGCATGTTGTGATTCACCTGCCTCAAGGGGAAGAATCAAACAAGAACTGATGCATAGCGTTTGTGACTGGTGTGGCTATGGCTATAGTCGTGCATCCACATGGCGTTGCGGTTGTCTGCCATGCCCTGCGTTCGACCTGTTTGTCCTCAAATTGGCCCCGGCCTGGTCGTTTCTTCGGATTATCGCAAGACCCCGGGGGCCGGGG
>MUZH01003933.1:0-30847 GCA_003012965.1 Juglanconis oblonga | reverse complement strand
CCAAAAAGTGAGAGGGGACTTAAAAAAAAATTCATCAGCCCATTCATACCAACGCCACTCCAGTTATCATTCTCCTCCAGGACACAATGTCACCGTGATTACCCCCCCCCCCCCGTTCTCGGTCAATCTCCCGCATGCTTTGCAGCTGCAGTCTGGAGCTCAGCAACGAGCCACGAGCCAGACCTTGACTTATGAGCTTCTAGACCATCAATAGATACGTGGGCAGTGATCCTGAATCTCGTGTCACGGAGACCTCCTTGGCTGGAAACAGACAAGCTATCTCTCTTGGTCGGCACGTGTGGACCAAGCAAGCCCGACGACGCAGCGCATTTCCTGTGGCTGGTCGGTCACCCAGTGCCCTCGCAGCAGACAAGTTTAGAGGGGCCATTGCAACTCTGTCCGCATCTGGTGGCGGACCAACAGCAACTTTCTCCCAGACGCATGCCCAGCGACACGCCCTGACGTGGGATTGCTTGGACCTCCACACTCCCCTCGCGCAGACCACCAGGGCGAATAGGCTCAATCCCATTCCCAACCTCTCCCAATAACCGCATCAAGACCTGCAATACACTGCGGCACGAGTAGTAATCTGCTCTCGAAGGCCAGTCAGATCGCTGGGGCTCCATACCCTCAAGTCGATTGGCCCACCGATATTCGCTACCTTTCTTTGTCTCCTCGCCTCGGCCTATTCCTGTTGCAGACAGCCTATTCGAGTGCAGGCCTGCTCGTAACAGTCGTACTCTCCTCCTATCCGCAGGAGCGTCTATCTCCCTTTTCGTGTCCGTCTCAAGGCCGGGGCAGAGACGCTCACGGGAAGAAATAGGGCCCCGTTTCGGCTTGATTCCCAGCCAGCACTTTCACGGAAACGACGCCCATTCTGGCAGTCTGGGGCCAGAAGCAGGCCTTGCTCTGAAAACCACCACACTCAAAAGCCATCCTCAAAGACAGCGACAACAAGTTGATCAAGGGCTACGACCTCCTTCAATCCACCTGAGCCGCAATCTCAAACATACAAGGGCCGATCCATTCCTGGGACCATTCGCTCGAGCCCGAGCATTCTCCGGACGGATTCTCCAAAACTTTGAGAGCTTCTCTGCCGTACCTCTCCGAGTTCCAAGGACATCCTCATGAACGACATAATGTCCTACCAGTACCCTCCGCCAGGAACGCCTCCTCCTCCATACAATGCAGGTTACCCCGTTGCACCACACATGACTGGAGTGGGCACGAGATCACCGGATCACCAACCAGGGAGGAACGGTTCTCCCACACTATCCTTTGACCTGAAGCGAGTCAACTCTCATCCAAACATCAAGACGGTTCCTGAATCCGAAGACTCCAGCATGGCGAACGCTGCTGAGAAGAAGCGGAACAAGTTGGGTTATCACCGCGCGTCGGCAGCCTGCAGTAAGATAGCCTCTGCTCCCTGAGCACTGAAGCCGATACCTCTTGTCTCCGGACCAGCTGATCCTAACAGATGCCCCAAAAAGCGTGTTGTCGACACCGGAAGATACGGTGTCAACCCGGCTCTGCAGGTCAGCGCAAGTGCAAGATGTGCGAGAAGCTGAACAAAGAATGCAAATTCGAGTCTGTCAACTCGCAGAGCCCCACAGAGTCGCGGCATACGTCAATGTCGAGAGCCTCGGTGGGACACAGACTCGCGTCGGCGTCTTCGTCTTCCTCGCCGGCCGTCTCGAGTGGGCACATGGCCGATATCCACGCGGCACCACACCATGGGTCCATGGCGATGCCTCCCATTCACCAAATGGGGCTGACAGAAGCCCCAGGCCTGAAAAGTGAGTCTCCGTCTGAACCTCCGAATCTCGAGCTTCGTGACGGATCGGTTTTTTTTGTGTTTTTTGTGTGGCTAAACTTGTCTCAGTGGAGCCCGGGATAAGCCGCGCAGCATACCCCGAGTATAGCGGCCAGGCCATGGCGGCGAACTGGATGGCCCCGGAAGCCACGGGCAGCTCCTCCAGGACCAAGCACGCCTCCTGGGGCGCCTACGGCCACGATTCCACGCCCATCACCCCGGCCTTCCCTCCGTACGACCAAACGCCGCCGCCACCGCCGCCACCGCAGGCACAGAGCTGGGCGCCCGAGCCCGGCGCGGCGGCGTGGGGCAGCTCGTACCCGCCGCCGAGCCAGCCGTTTTCGCCCCTGTCGCAGATGCCCACGCCCACCAGCGCATACGACCGCAAGACGCCCAGCGCGTCGATGCCCGCGGCCGACATGTACCCGCCGATCCCCAATATGACGCCCGGGCCGCCGAGCATGGACCAGCATGGCGGGGCGCCGCTTTCGCTGCCGCCGGGCTCGGCGCAGACAGCGTCGGGCTACGCCGCGTGGCAGCACCCGTCGTACCCTCCGATCAAGCAGGAGGGTGGGTATGCTGGCGCCGGTGGCTGGTATTCGCAGGCCGAGGCCGGGCACGGGCAGTCAGCTATGGCGCCTGGGATGCCGGTGACCGATGGGTATTACACCCAGCGATGATCATGCCTGGGCGTTCGAGAGAACATCAAGCCAAGTGAGGCCGTGGTTGAATGGGGAGGATAACGACTCCGCTTTCGGGGAGGGAAAAATAGCGCAGTGGTGGCCAAAATTGAAAGGCGCCCGCAAGTCGATCACCCGTCCGTTCGTTCTGAGGCTCCGTCAGACAAAATTGCATCAGGGTCCGCACCAAGCCTCGAAAGCCTGCCTGACAACAACGGGGACTCGAGACGTCGAGCCAAGAAGAAAGAGATCCACTGACCAACTCATCGCTGCTACTGCTCTGCTCTCACTTCATTCAATGAGCGGCTGTATCCCGAGTTGGTCTGGGGCTTTGACCCTCGATCGTGCCCACAGCATGGCCAGAACCGAACTTCAAAAGTGACGGCGAACGCGGGGCGGTGAAGAGGCAAGGAATCAAGCGAAGGCCATCGAAGCCCTACTAGGGGTCTCCTACTAGGAGATACTTCGAATTTGAGGACAGGTGGTGGAATGCGTGGACAAAGCTCATGAACTCAGCAGAAAGAGACCAAACGAAGATAGGCAGACACTACCAGCAAGCAGTTGGGACGACGTCGAAGAAGGGGTAAATCTCGGGGGATCTGCGCAGGGACCAGCTGCGCGGCACTCGGCGGTGAGCGATCGGGTGGGACGTGCTCAAACTCTATTTTAATTGATGAGATCCATATCGGATCCGGGGTCTCGGGGCAGTAAACGGAAGCCCTGAAGGAGAGGATACGAGGGACAGATAGGTAATGATGGGGTTTGGGATGTAACGTAGGCGTTTTGGTCCGGGATAATTTGTTCCAATTTGCCACTGGGGGAACTCTCCGTTCAGGAATGCGCATATGGGTTCTGAGGAAATTCTTCAGGAATAAGTACAGGAGAATCGGGACGATAACATGGTTAATATAGACAGAGGCACTTGTTTCGGGAGGTTCTGGGGGGCGCGTGCTTGCATATTAGTGTCATTTTCGACCATTCCAACGGCGTGATCTTCCATACTAGGTCAGGTAGATAGCCAGCATCAGTGACCATATTTGACCCAAGCGTGGTTCTTTTGGCAGTGTTTCTGGCCACAGAAGGTATAGACAAGTTTCAGTCGTACATCCCTCGTGTGGGTGTAGACGAGCAGATTTCTCGAAACGCGCAAGCGGCCCTATCTGGAAACGCATGATACCTAGGTACGGACCGTGGGCGTCTTGGGCTCATGGAAGAAGTCAGGCCTCACTGAATGCGCAGAAATACTGGATCCTGATTCGAGTCGGTGCATGGCCCCGCACTCGCCTTCCAGTGGATAGCGCAGCACACCCACCGGGCGAGTTTGGTGGTCGTTCTCCCACCCCATAGATAAACTCTAAATGGCCCTGGCAGCTCAGCTGCATTGACCGGTTGTTCACATGAGCACCTTCAACGCGCTGTGGATTCAGGCTGGGGAGCAATTCTCGTGACACCGCATGGGGGCATCTGAGTTTTGGCGCGGTGAACGGCGGGATAGAAATGCCTCTAATTTGACAACGCTCATTATAGCCTCAATGTCAGCACCAGAAGCGTGATGTACGCCGCCAAGCTCAACGCCGTCAAAAGTGTAACACTGTTACCACTAGTCCGGAACTTCTTCCTGATCATCTGGACCCGACGCCGCCCTCTAACGGCAACGGCATCGCCGTTGTGCCCGTCAGGCGGGTGCTGTCCTACGCCGTCCTCGTCGTCATCGGTCTCCGAGTCTGACTCTTCTTGGTCAAAAAATTGTCTGTTTCCCTCGTACCGTCGAAAGATGGCCACAAGCAGGATGGCGGACCCGTATGCAGCGAAGAGTGCTCCTATGGCGTAGAACTCGCTGGTAAAGATCTTGAGGATGATGAGGGCGAATGAGAACTGCGATAGTGCTGTCCTCGTGTAGGCACCCTCGAAGGTCCGTTGCGCGGCGCGGATCTCGGTGAGTCTGACATGTTGAGACGCAGGGTGTAAGCATGCGGAGTGTCTGAAATCGAGACCACTCGTACTCGGCTTCAGGAACCAGCAGGCCAATCGCTTGATGGAAATGCCCGAAACCACCAGAGACATGGGACGATAGAAGGGACGGTATTGAATGGAGGTCACCAGGGATTTTTGAGACGGGAGGCTCTGCATATGCAGAATCTGATGTGTGTCCGAATCAGGGGCTCCGGAGTAAAGGTTGCCCGGGTGAAAGTTCGCGCGTGATGCAGATAACACACCCTCGTGGAGATGGAGACAGCGTTGCAGATATTCCACAAAGAAGACAGGCGGGTACTGACTCTTGTGTTGTGAGGACGACGGAACGCGCCCGGTGCAGGCGAAGATGGAGGTGATCCTCCTGATATGGTTGGAGTGCCTGAGATGTGGGCCGGTCAGTTCAGACCACCATTCAAGTTAGACAAGCACTGTCTGTGAGCAACAGACCTCAAACATGATGAGAGTCTGCCGACTGCAGCGAGCCGGTGAGGTCTCGGATAAATGCAGCAGCGGAGTAAGTCGTGTCGCCTCACGACAACTGCGAAGGTGGAGGACTCGTGCGAGTGCCGAGGTTCTTTTGGAGGCTGCTGAGGACCAAAGGCTGCTGAGGACCGAAAGCTACGATACGGGGAGCGCCGTGCAAGATGTTTGGGCGAGCTTGAGCGTTGGGACAGTCTGAGATACGACAAGAATTAAGAGCTGGAGGCGGTGGTCAGTGTCGGTCCGTGACCGGGTGGGTAACCTTTGACCTTAGGTAGGTGCCATCGCCGGATCGGCGTGAGGTCGGCAGGAAAAGCGGGTCATGCTCGATGACTAAGCCGGCCGCGACAAGCTGACGGCTCGTCGGTGGATGCTCTCGAGCCGACCAAACATCCCAATCACAAACCACTTCAGCGTCCAACAAACCCTACCCAACCAGCCCAAAACAACTTCCGAGTACCTCCTCGCCGTGCCCACCGAAGCTATCGAGCCATTCAAGCTTTCCATCGACGTCTGCCCAGCATGAAGCCGCTCGTGGGTGCTATGCAAGCATGGTCTTGGTACGTCATGACAGCGGCAGCAGAGATTCCGCCAGAGAGCGTCCACGTCGGCTCGAACTGACCCCACGCAGCTTCGTCATCTCGATATTTGCCATCGTTATCCTGTCCATCCTCGGTCTCTGCTTCAAGAACAACCACGAGGAGTTCGTTGGCGGCATTGAGGACCCCGAGGACGGCCCGGCAGTGGCGAGCACCATCTTCGTTGCTGTCCTGGTATATATTGTGAGTGACCCAGTCTCCTGGCTATGCATCTCAATCCTTGAGCTGACCACCGAATTTACCAGGGATTCCTAGTTTTCTGTGGCCTTCAAGGTCTTCTGCACATGCGAGAGAGCCGACGAGGAGCGATTGCCCTGTAGACGAGCGCACGAGCATTGGAAAAGGGGTTCGGCGTTACGGCTCACTGCGAGTGATTTTGAGTTCTGCAAGCAAAAATCATATATCCTGTTGCGTCGGACGTACAGCGGGATCTGGATACCGGTCACAATATCTGGCATATGCTCCAATGCCCCACAACCAGTCGCCCCGACTCTGGGCAATCTGGGGACACTGTCCGGACTATTCACGTGTATTTCTATGGGGGCTGACTTATTCTTGTGCTCTTCTGAATCGGCAAATAAAGTTCCAAGGGTCCTCTCCAAACGAATAGGAAGAAGTCCCCTGCATCTGGATACGTCCTGCTACTTCTACTGATGGGAAACTTGATCAAGCACTCTCATCCTCAGGATACTGGTCATGTGGAAGGTGCCATTCGGAGCCCACAGGTACTGTATCATGTTTTGGTCTGCAATACAATCATCAAGGCGGGCAGCCCTTCCGCTAAGCCAAGCCACGGAGCTCTTCAAACACTCGATGAAGGTACAGCTGAGGAACTCCGGGTAAGGCAGGCATGGCTCACCTCAGAAGTCACAACAGATGTCTACCAATGGTCAGAAAGTCATAAACACTAGTTTCTTCTTGTGAAAAGCTTTTTATTCCAACCTACATAGCAGTGCTGGCTTCTTCAGGATCGCTCTTGCTATCTCGCATTTTCTGACATGAGCCTCGACCATTAATCATACCGTGCTTATCGCCAACCAAAAGCAATGGAACTATACACACCTGCATGACGTCTTTGGATCATGTGTCTTTACCTTCAGCTTTACTGGCTAGGTTCCAGAAAGTGGATTAGTACTCAGGTTGGTGCTGAGGGATGTCTTGGAATATTAGTCTATGGAGAGAGACCACCTACAAACCTACGCCTGTCCACCCAGGTGCTCTCTGTACCCCTCAGAGAAATTGAAGACTATCATCAACCCTCTGGCAGTGCCCAGCACGCACTCCGTGCACCACTACTCGCATGTTGCCAGACAACTACAACTGCATCGATGTGGACAGATCTTGCAACTCCTACCAAAGACCTTCCCACCATCCCTGCCCGTGTCTGGGTGAGGTAGACATACCTATCTTCCCAAGTAAATCTGGTGTATTCAACCCAAAACACGTCAAGTCTCTCGATAACAAGTGTCCAAGTTCAACTGATCAAAGACATCGAAAATACAGGCGTTCAGATGTTGTTGATAGCTACCCTGACTACCCAAGTGATGTTGAAGGACCAGATTTGGATTGAACATGACAAAAAATAAAAACAAAAAGAATTATTATCCTGCTTTACAGGTCTGGTTCATTGAGCCCAAAATGGCTGACAGGAGCGTGGATTTCGTCACAGACCCCGAGATTTGTGAGAGATCGAATAAAGATCAAAACATTGCCATTTTTGACCATTTTTGAGGTAGGTATTCAGATAGCTAGTATGGGCGAGGGCAATTTTAGGCCGCTTGCAGAGATCAGTTTAGATCAGATTTGAACAAGGGCGGATAGCTGTCGCTAATCTCTTATGTCTAAGACTATTAATCGAGGTCGCAACCTAGCAGTCAGATGGAGTTCTTTTTCAACGGCACCCCTGAGGTTGGACAGCACAATTATACCGTGATTGTTCCGGGAAACTTGCTTTTTCTCCCTTGATTGCTACCGCTACCCCCTTGGTCAAACAGGGTCTTTAGGGACGTCCACTTCGGCTCTTCACAGCCTTTCCCGACCTCTTCAAAGCAATTCTTAAGGTTCTTGTGGAGCAATTCCGCAAGAGTAGGGCGCACTAGCACGAGCTCTCAAGGCTCGGTTGCAGCCTCGCAGGCTTTAATAAAAGCGACGGGAGTTCTCAACCGCGACGATTTCTTCGATTATAGGAGGAGCTTTCGCAACTTAGTTACCCAGGTAGACAACCGGTTTAGTGCTGAAAAGCCGTTATAATTCGAGGTATACTATAGAATGTATTTAAAGCGTGACTACGAACGGGACTCTCATATAAGAATGGGAGTGAAGAAGCCATATGTAGCTTTCAGGAATTCTTCCTAGTGAAACGGACTCGTAACTGATTATAAGAATCGTTCAAATACTCGAGTTTATTAGAGAAACAGATTCGAATTGAATAGTGGATCGACCGAGAAATATCACGCAGGACTATTTGAGAATGCTTGATACAGCCCCGGATGGCTTATATAAGTAAGTGTATTTCATCATATCAGGTGGATGCATCCATTTCAAGGTGCCAGGCTACTATACCAAAGGTATAATTCAATCCGCAAGACTGAAAAGAGGGTCCAGGGGCCCTCTACTGGCCTTCTGTCGATCCACCAGTAGTATAATATCATGGCTTAATTTATCTCCATACCGATGTGTTTTGCCCACACTTGGCATGCCACAGCCTTGCCTTTTCAGCATTTTCTATGTTCCAACCCAAACGTTAATAAGTGCACCTTTGACAGTGACTATTCATTCCCGGTTTTTCATGGGAAACATTCTCATTCTTGAATAATGCACGCTCATGATATATCGAGAGCCATGGTTCTTAAGCACCCAGGCCACATCACAATCAAAATGCGTATGCTACAGTTGGTCGGGCCCCTGCCATACTTAATGGCCGCACCGCTCTCGCTTGCACATAGTTTATGGGTATGTGCAGGGCGAATATTTCTCTCTGGACCAGTGGGCTTGCATGCGGACGGTCGGGTGTGCTGGCAGACGCATATAAGATCCACGTGTACCAAGAAACGGTTACCGGCGTGACAAATAAACCTGTGTAGTACTTTAGTCACGTCAAATGAGAAAATTCCGTGTCGTCATATTTGTGGGTATCTAGATCGAGCATACTCTGTGCTTCGTCAAAGAAGTGGAAACCTGTGCTTGTCGCCCGCTATATCATGCAGTTAGTCCTCCCTGTCACAATCCCCAATCTCGCATATTCCTCCCGGAATAAGTTGGGAACCGGAAACATGAGGACGACTGCTCGCAAATGCTTACACCGCTGTCGTCTGGGCTTAGTGTGTTGGCGGCGCAGATACTACCCATCACAGTGCTCGTAATCATTATTACGATCATTATCAAGAGACGCCTTTTCTTTCCTTCATTAAGCGACATCTCCAGCCCAATCCTTGCTTCGGTAACACTGCTTTAGCATATTTGCCACATCATCAATGGTCCAGTGAGCCAGGGTACTCTCGGGCTATACGACAAATATGGACCATTCGCTAGGATCATACTCGACGAGGTCGGTATCAGTCACCTCGATGCGCTAAAGCAGTTGCCCTTGAATAATTATCTAAAAGTCACTGGTACAAGGTCGCCGCCGTATTGGACTGGCGTTTCCAAACCCCGCTGTCCACAACAGATCCGAAGCAGAAGATTACCCGTTAAAAGGCTGTCGCACCGGGCTATACACTCAGTAACATGCTGCAGATAGAAGAGCATGTGGTTAAGAAAAGAACGAGATGCTTCTTGACTGGTTGGATAAAAATGCGGCAGAAGGCAAACCAACGGACCTTGATGTGATTTTCTCATTCACCGTATTCGACATCTTGGCTATGTCCTATTCCCTAGACCTTTCGGGTTCATCGAGATTGGCGAGTACATCGATGGAGCACTCCATATCGGACGGCCGATAAATGCTTATGCAGCCGTGACGGGTTATGCAGGAAAGCTTCACTATCTCTTGGCTAACCCAGTCACGTCAGACATCGGTCTCCTTCCTGCGGCATTCCTATTCAAAACGGCTGTGGGCACCGTCGAGGAGCGGAAACCAAATCCAGACACCAGGTATGATGTCGTTACGCATTGGCTTCGGACACTGAATGAACATCCTGATCGACTTACTGAAGCATATCTGAATGCAAACCTCATCACCAATGCTGGTGCCGGCTCAGACGCATCACCCTGTTCCTTGCAGTCTTTTGTGTACCACATGATCCGACACCCCTACTCTTGGGCCAAAGTCCGAGCTGAGATGAATGATGCTTGGGTTCGAGGCTGGGCGTTGTCTGAATCAAATTATTTCATACTAATATGCGCAGAGCTTACCTAGTATACTTTCAAGCTTGTCCGACAGAAGCTCTTCGGTTGTTCAGCCCCTAGGGTCTACAGCTGCAGCGGGTGCCCGCGCTTCCAGATGGGATCACTCTAGGCGATCGCATGTTTTCTGGGGAACAATTATTTCCATCTACCCTAGGTTAGTCGGACGAGCTCCTCTGAGCCACTCACCAGACTGTCTGGTACGGCGTTTAGAACATTATAGCTTGACAAGTCACTTTGGGGCGCAGATAATCGCGAATTCAGGCCTGATTGATGGCTTACCAAACAGGTAGTATAACTCTCTCTCTCTCGTATACGTATAGACCTCCAAAATATGTATTAAAACGAATAGATTCTAAGTTGCACGAAGGAAGAAAAAGACTAAGATCCTTCCTTCTAGGGCCCTTAGAGGTCCTGTTTAAGTAGCCCTTCTAGGCGTGACTAAGCGACAGATGACAGGCCGATTCGTACGAACTAAATATATTCTAATATTAAAGACTCTTAAAAAGTCTTTAATATATACCTAGCTAATAGAACTACTTTAATACGAAAAGGGTTATCATTTTAAAGATAGTTATTAACTACGAAATACGTCTATTAGCACGAAATTTGAGATCTTGCCGCGGAGTCTGAGCAACAGAAGGAGCAATATATCATGATGCTCCCCCGATGATCAGAGGAGGCCCAATGGTTCACTAGCCGTTGTGAAGTCAATCAAGGAATTCCAGAATAATTTAAATGTTTTTTTCCCGGAGTTTTCCCTCGTTTCGATCGATTGGAGCAATGTGGTTGCTTGTGGCTCGTCTGTTGTCAATTGCCTGTTCCTGAGCAGTACAACAGCTCCAAGAGGAGACTCCGAGAATTTTACCATGGAAATTCTGCCCTGAAAGTGACGTCAATATTTTTCTGTATGACTTGACCGAAGAGGAGGCAATTAAGAAGATCCGGCAGATCGAGGCTGCAGACTGCGATGCGATTCTCTCCGAGACGACTACGGTCGGGCCGAACGAAGCACGCCATCACTATTCGTTCGTATCGACCCGGGCCTCGAACGTTTGGTTCTTATCACAGGCTAATTTAGAGGCAAAAGGCAACCAATATCCCAATAGGCACATCCAGATTATCCTTCGTATTTACAAGAACATTTCTGAGATCCTCACCGGGTTTGACATCGACTGCTCGTGTGCTGCCTATGACGGCAAGCAGGTGTAGGTATTGCACTCCGAGGGCGCTGCAGTCGTACATTACCCAGATCAACTACATTGACCTCTCCCGACGCAGTCCCCCATCGTGGCTTTGAGGTGCGCTGGCCCCTCCTGGACCGCTCGCTCATCGACCCGACCATCTTCGAGAGAAGCTTTCAGAGGGATTGCGGTCTTGCCTTGGAACAAGAAATTGAGCGCAACATCCAACTATTCGAAAATACCATTGAACAGCCCATTATCGTAGCGTTAAGGTGCCTGGATCCTTCCGTTGCACTCGAACTCATCAAGCGTAGTGCGGATATCAATACCATGACACCCAATTCACGAATAGGCTTACGGCAAGGGTGGCATATAAACCATATTAAGACAATACTGGGTTTCATAAGTAACCAGCTCCATAGTCTGCGCGAGTATAAGCCTCCGGCCATAACTGCCCCTATGCTCACACATGGCATAGACAAGGTCTTAAGCAAGTTCGAGGAGGGTACATGGCAATATGCGGTAGTAAATACGGCCGGCAACCTCGAAAAGAGGAACAAAGAGAAGAGGCTTAAGGAATAGAAGAAGAAGAAGGGACGCATCGCGAGCCTGGAAGGTATGCAGATGAATCATGCTTCTAGTAACTAGGTTAATATGCTCGAGCAGATCAAAAAAGAGTTCCTTGCGAAGGGTGGAAAGACTTTTAAAGAACTTCATCCGGAATTCAAGCGCGACAAGGGTGCTCCATACGGTCAGAGTAAGCGGCACCTGGAATCCCGCGATTTCAAGGTAGAGTTCTCTTTCTATTGCTCTGGCGATCTTACGGAGAATAGGAAGACCATATACACTGAACTATAAACCTCTTTCACGCCATTTCATCCGATCCAGCTTTCAAGAAGACACACAAGCAGACACTAACACCATACCAGGTTCGAAGCTGCATAGACGGGTGACCCAGACAAGATTAAGGCCCTCGCCCTCGTCTCATAAGATTCTGAAAACAACAAGCCTACATTAAAGACGGCCTCACAGGAATTAAACAGCAGGCCCTTCTCACTAGCATATTTCCGAGGGCACCATAACGTGGCAAAAGCTATTCTGGAGATCGCTAAAGCTCAATATCTCCATGAGGAGAAGCCGTTTATTCGGTATCGCAAGCAGACCAAAGACGATGTCGGTGACTCAGAGGACGATGATTCCGACGACGAGGTACCGAAGATCTACGGTGAAATAGTCGACGAACAGTTCACAATTGAGAATATCGGGCAGGTTTCGATGCGGGTCAAAAGCCACACCAGTCCCCTGACCATGCTCGCTTACTGGTCGTCGTCCTCTTTCTTGTTCAAATGATACTATGAACTTGTGGTCTACTTCGCAGGTCAGCAAAAGCAAGACGATGACAACAGCCAGTTTGAGATATTCCCGAATTGGATATTTTATCTAGCTATCGAATACGATAACATCTAAATGCTCACCGATATGATCAAATGGACCGGAGCTGGTTTGCCACTTGACCAGCTTGTGGAGAAAACTGGTGTTGAGCTCAAGGAGATCTCTCTACTACCAGGGACTGACGGTCTACGGGAAGAGGTACGTTTCCCTTGACCTTATGACAACTCTGTTTGAATAACGCAGTGGAGTAGGAAGGATTGGCCGACAGCGGGTCGACGACGGGAAATCTCACGGTCGACGGACAGCGCGGGCGGAACCCCACCGCCTCTATATGCTGCTGTGGAGAATATGCAAAAGCGAATTCGCCAGTGCGTGCACTGGTTACAGATCTATATAGGACGTATATTTTTCCCCACAGCTGCCGACATGGGCTCCATCGAGTCGGTCAAGTAGCTGTTGAGTGACGCTCCTTTAAGACACTACCTCGAATTTGGGAAGTCTGAGGCAGCGAAGAAAGACACGAGATTGAAGTATCCCGGGCAGGCTTTGACAGGGCCGTGACTAACTGGTTTGGTGCCCAAAGTGAGCATGCTCCCTTGCTGTTTGTGGACCTTTCCAGTGAATGATTAGGTAGATACAGATAATCTCGTCATTCACGCAGCACTCTTGGCAGGAAACAATGCTGATGTGGAAAGCCTCTTAAAGTATCTCATCAAGGCTCGTCCTGCATCCCTAGTAGCAGAGAACGTTGGCGGACTGTCACCCCTCGCTTTGGTGGCCCGGCTAGGCAGACTGGGCCTGTACAAGATCCTCATTGCCAATGGAGCTGATCAGTCGGTCAAGGATAAGAAGTGAAACACCTTGTTCACCTAGTGCTTATGAGTCATCCTAGGGCATCTCGTCTCCGCTCTTTTCTCGAATTCTCGACCCTGAACTGCGAGCTTCCTTGCTGAAGGAGCGCAGCGGTCTCCAAACTAGTGACGGACGAACACCTCTGCATCGTTGGGTCGGCAATCACACGAAAAGCTCTGGTGGTGACCTGGAAGAGAATCTCAAGAGGCTACGTCTATTTTTACCTAGAACTCTCCAAAGGGGAAGATCTCGATGTTCTTGACGGTGAAGGAGATACGACTCTTCATACTCTGATTCACGATAAGGGGAGTCCAGAAATTATGAAAGAGATCGTTCAGGTGAACCCTGGGCTACTCTACCGCGAGGACGCCGTCGGGCGCACGCCTGACGAGCTGGCGCACAACATGTTTGTGAGGGCTTGGATTCAGACGCCCGAGAACGCGAAAACGGTATACTTACTGTCACTGGTTCGTACGCTGCTCACGAAGACGCCTGAAAAATTCGCCCAAGAGGCGGATGGCGAGGAGAATGAAGATAATCTGTCCAGAATGCGACGGATTTACGACTTGGTAAAACTAGTTCGCAGAGAAGCACCCCGGCAAGAGACGTCTTGTGGGTTTGAACGAAGCCAACGATATCGCCAAGCGGATTGGTGTTGAATAAAAGAGAGTGTGTGAACCGGTTGATTCATTCCTCTCTCGAAGGTCAGAGAGAAGGCTACTGACTGGTTTATATAGACTCCTGTTCCTCCCCCTCTTTCCTATCCGAAATCTCTCACCCGGCCCTCCTGTCTCTAGCCTCAAACCCTGGTGAGGCCGCTATTACCCCGTACGTGACGGCTGGCGAAAAGGGGGTTTCAGAGGGCTGTTGTCTCGATAGTTCAACTGTGCTTCTGAGGAATAATCTATATAAGGTACATGCGGAGCTCTGCATGCCAGAAGCCGAAGTAGAGTTGAAGTTGCAGAGGCTGAATCTGAACGTGATTATGGGACGAGCAGTTCAAAACCTATCGATATCTTCATCTGATCTTCGCCAGAAAATCCCAACGGAGACGGGGGAAATGGTCTGATGGAGTTGTTCTTTCAACTGACCAAGCTCAGTCAAAGCCTGTGGACGTTGGTGTTGATGTGGCCCACGTGGTAGGTATCCTGCCCTGCATAAGCCTGGCTCCAAAATTTGCTTATGCTTTGATCAAATTTGACTCTAGGCAGCCGTTGAAGGATTCGGTCTCTCAGCTAGGTACCCAGCGTTACATCGACAATCTTTGACGGGCTGTGGTCTGGTCATCCGTAAGCTGACATGGCACCACAGCAGAGCGATATAGCCAACCAGGCAACCTCGCACATGGCTCGCTGAAGCGAGAGCTGATAATTGGAAGGGGCAGGGCAACGGGAGACAGATTGTGGCTGGTCATTGACACTTGGCAGCTGCCTAATAAACCAAAGCTTCTAATCTAATAGCCAAAATCTCTTCCGCATTCAAAAACAACATCACCCCATTCCCTGAGCCAGTTCTTGAATTTACAAAACCCTCTTGCTTTAGTGACGACAATTTCGAGAATCTGGATTCTAGACTGGGCTTGGAGCCAACTGTCCTTTCTTGACCTTCCCCGGTCAGGTGCGCATAAGTCACGCAGATCAACGATAGTACAGCAGAGATCGTCATCTGCAAGTTCGAGAAGAACGTCAGCAAAAATAACAGTCCACTGTCCTCCTAAGAGATCATCATGTTGTCGATTATATCAATTGTTTTCCGAGCTCTCCAGGTTCGTACTATAACTCCCGCTTCTTCCATTCCCTCTCCCAGCCCAGGCTCTCTGTGCTCACGGCCCTGCACAAACTGACAATCCTCAGATGCTTTTTGCGATTGTCGTCGTGGGTCTTTCTGCAACCTTCATGAAAGCCCAGGAATATGGCGACTCCCCCACCACAACGCGCTTCAGCGTCTTCGTCGGCGCTTTCGGGTAAGAATCCATTGGTTGACCCCCAATCTTATGCCGGCCATAATCACTAATATGAGAGATGCAGCATGATCGTCGGTGCTCTGGGACTAGTCGCTATATTGGTCGACCGGATTCCCAGCCTTGTCCCTATGATCGCGGACGGACTCGCCGCTATCTTCTTCCTCGCGGGAGGCATCGCCTGGGCTATCGGGATGAAGGGTCAGAGCTGCACAGAAGCGAGCCTCAAGAAGCTCTACGATAACAAGCTTCTCAATCAGGGCTGTACTCCGAACAAGGACTCGTCCGACTATGGTCCCTACTGCTACGTGGCAGGAGACCAGACCTCGGCCGGGTGGCCCCTGACAGATCTCTGGCCGAATCCACTGAAGGGCATTTGTCAAAAAGCCTTTGCCAACGAAACATTCCAATTCGTTGGATTCGCGAGTTTCGTCATCCTGATTATCTTGGGATTCTTGATGATGAAGAGGAAGGGCCCGAAGCCCAAATTTGTCGCTTAAGTGATTGGATCAACGGTGGTGGAATCAAAATGGTGATCGACTACCCGTAAGGATAAAACATTGTTCGGCTGGACGGTCTCGGGTTTAGGTACTCATCAACCTTCATGGACAGTTATTCGTTGAGAGCGCCGTTGTGATGAGAAACGTGTCTCAACGAGGCCTTGGAGGATCCACTCACAATGCACAATCAAGCCCCTGCCGACGAAGTACTCAGAAAGGCGCATAGAAGATGAGACGAATCAATTAGTTCATTGATATCTTATGAGTCGGGTTGTCATGTCACAGCTCGACAGTCCAACAGCCTACTGAAATTCAAGTATTCTTAATTAACTCGACACCATACAATACCTATCTATTTCGCCCTATATCTACTAAAACTTTCATAATTTCTTTTGGGTTTATTATACTTTTCTTAGAATAATAGTATAGTTTCCTATATAATATAAGAACTGCTCTTAGTATTATCTAAGACTTGTAGAGGTTTATTATTTTTAAGCTATTAATATAACTATAAAAGCTATAATAGTTTCCTTTATATAATATAGGATACTTAAAAGCCTATTACTTAAGATTATATAGTGCTATTAATAATAGTAGAGAAAAATAGTAGCTTAACCTTAAACTAGAGTAGATATATAACATTAAGATTAAAAGAGCTTTATAAGCTACTTAAAGCTAGCTTATAATGCTATTAAAGTCTGAATATTATCGATATAGCTAGTTAAAGACTAGCTTTAATGCTAATAATTAGTAGAATAATTACACTAAAATAATTAATTAGTAAAAACCTTATATACATTCTTATCTAAATCCTTTATAACTTATAAATTTTAGAGGCTATAGTAATATCTCCGGATTTTTTCAAAGCTAAATAGTTTAATTATTTATACAAATTTATAAACAGTAGTTAAGCAGCTAAAATTACTTATATTAGGCTTAAAGAACTTTCTAGAAATTAACAAAACGTACGCCTAGTCAAATTTATAGCAATATAATAAAGAAATTTAAGATGGAATTAAGGTGAGACGTAGTTAAGTAGTAATAGTTAGTTTTTATTAAAGCTATTATTTTTTGAATTTAGGTCAGTCGTTAGACTGTTAAGATACGACCTAGTAAGCCGACTTATACGTACTTCGATACCAGTAGTCAAATGACAAGATTCTTGGAGAAAATACATTTTATTTTATTAGATCAAAGTCTAGTTAGAGACTAGAAAGAAGCCAGGTTCGCTTTAGTAAGCTATAACCCTAGACTTCCAACGGAGAGTTGTTTACAAATATATATTTGTTCCCCGCCATGTACGTAGTAGTAGCAATGCGCTATGGCTATCCTGGTGCCCTAGTGGCAGAAGTGCGGAGGAGTCTGAGGGCAGAAAATGACGATCTTGAGATTTGTCAAAGGAGCTTTGGGTTTGAATATTTTAAGTATCTATGGATAGTGCACAGGCTTACTCATCAACGAACGTGCTTGACTGATCATGTACTGAATTTCCATATGGCACTGCCTACCTAGGTACTAATAGCTGAGTCCCGATCCTCCTCCGTCCCCTGGACGCCTTGTTCCTCCTTTTTCACCAGGTCTATGGCTCTGCCAATTCCTTGGTCGACGAAAGTCCTCAGCAGAAATGATGCGAAAGTGTCTACATCACCCAGTGTACTCATGGCTCCGAGGCTGGCTCTTACGACACTGAGATGACTTTGTCAGCAGTTGAGCTGGGGGGGAAGGGAGAGGTCGTAGTAATCCAGAAGCCTCTAGCCAGCAATGACTCACCCCGTAGGAAGTTGCTGGATCAGACTAAGACCATCAGATCCGCAGGTGTGATGCGCAGACAAGGCTCGCTGGAGTTGCCACGGTTCGTACTCGAGCGCTGTGAATATACCTCCTGGACAGCAGATTCCTGATGGCTGTCTTAGATAGCGATCGCAATATCCCATGGGTTGCATGGTACTCACCACCTGATCTCACATATATCCCATTGTCGTTGGCTATCCTCTCCACTTCCGAGTACGGAATATAATAGCCCTTGGAGTCAAGCAAGTTGAAAGCGATCGTGGCCCCCTGCTTTCTGGGGTCACCATAGCCCCTCCCATTGTCCTCGGTGTATATATGGCAAAGCGGCCGACCATTCGCGTGCATAAGGTACCTCAATCTCTGGTATAATCGTACAGAAAGAGTCGTTGTGTGGAGCGATACGTTATCCATGGATCCGTACAGTCTTGAGTGAACGTCGATCGCCTCACCCAGAGCGAGGATGCTGTGAAACGGCAAGGTTCCGTCCTCGAGACCATCGTGGATTTGATATGAGTTCCCGCCGTTATCTTGGCGTATGCCTCGGATATATGGATCCACGGCATCGCGTCCTTTGATCTTGTGCCATGTTCCTCCCAGCACTGACACCATGGTCACTGTACCACCGCCAAAATATTTCCGCAGAGTCAAAACATGGCCCGAGTCTTTTCTTACGATCAACGCACCCAGGTCTGGAAATCCAAATATCTTGTATAAGGAAACACAGGTGAAGTCCGGCGCAGTGTCAGGGTCTTTGAACACCCTGTGCAGAGGGCTAGTCATGGCGAGCGCCGCACAGTCGAGCAGGGTGTAGGTATTCTGCAGGGCCGGGGACGATCTGATCTGTCCCGGCCACGAGAGGGGAAGACGCCGTCCAGACATGTTGGACTGTCCGGGGTATGCGAAAAGTCCCAGTCCATGACGGCGAGGATAGTAGCCGTTCACGCTACCGTGGTCCTGCAATACCAGCTCCGGGTCGTGCAGCCATCTCTCCACCTCGGCATCGCTCTCGAAGCAGTGGGAGTGGCCATGCGTGAGCTCCCGAACACCCACGAGGCTGGTGTGAGAGTCCTTGTGAAAGCCGTACCAGAAGCTCCCACTTCGTGTCTTCTCCGCCAGGTCCCTGAAACTGTCTGCCACCAACTTGATCCCGGCGGTTGCATTGGCCACGAAGACCAGGTCGAAGTGTTTCGGGTCCGCTCCCATAAACCGCAGGGCCTTCTCTCTAACACTGTCTACCACATGTCCGGAACGTTCTGCGGGAGTGTTGGCACTATGAGGGTTTCCGTAGAGATTTGAGGACATCTGCTTGGCAAAGGCATCGATGAGACTGTTTGCGTAGATGGTGGTGCCGCTGTGGTCGAGGTAGACGCCTAGCCTGATGTCAATCTAAATCCTTTCTCATGGCAAGATTCTCAACATAATCTAATGACCTTCTCTCATGTGAGGATACTCGATGTCTCGGATTTTGCTAAGAGGCATCGGGTAGATCTCCTCGTCCGGGAGACTTGGTGAGTCCCGTCCATGCGTGTCGGGTGCTATCACACTACGTAAGCGGTATGATTTTCTATAACACGAGATCTCTCATGCGAGAACATAATCCAAGGGATCGTACCTGCTTTGACATTGGAGCGTCGGTGCCGGAGTCGTGTCACCAGTCCTCGAGGTAGCATGGAGTGCCGTGATGTGACCGTTTGAGAGGGATGCATGCTCGCAAGTTCGGGTGGTCCGTTAGGTATGGTATCATCCACCAGCGAATGTGAAGCGCCGGGAAGAGGATATGCGGCTGGCTTGAGGCTTATATCTACTTGATTTCAAATATCGGAGGGCGAAAACCGCCCATCTCGTGTACCACTTACTCAGGCCCGCGTCGTTCGACCAACTGGAATGCTTCACCCCTCCCCTTCAACGGCACACGATCCACTCTCTCTCTCTCGGACGTTCCTTAGCTTGCCTATTTCGTTGTTCCCATGTGGCGATGCAACGACCATTGGCGTTCCAGAACAGCAGCACCCGACGCGGGAAACAAGGGTGTCCGGGATACCCAATACTCACGGGACTAGTAGACGTTAGGTCTTCCACCCCCCTGGGCGTTGACATGAACTCCCATCACGAAAATGCCGAACTTTTAGTCAGGGGAGTGGGCTGCCCTGCTTGGTGGGTGAGGTGGCAGAGTATCCTATTTGTCCATTGTTGTCCGGGTCGGTTGCTAGTGGCTTACGGTACCTACGAGGGTAGTATACACCATCAGCCCTCGGCCCAGCTGAACGGGGTATTGAAGAAGAACGCCCTGAATTACCAACTCCTTCACATATGGTTGGGCATTCAGGAGGGGGTGGTTCCTTTAGTGGTTAGGAGTATCGAGGACACCACACCACGTCTAAACCTGCAGACCATAGAAGCGCCGTCGTTCAGCCTCACCAGGATCCTAATCCCAGAATGTATTCTTGACCATATGATGCGTTCGTGTCTGGCTAATCTGCAGCGTTGTATCGAGGCACCGGGCCGGATAAGGACTGTTTCTGAGTGCCCATACCAGGTGCGCAACCTTATGGAAGTCGGTTTTCAGAGGAAGGTCCTGGGCATGCTGGAGGTTCAACCAGGGGGGATCACAAAGGAAACTTGATGAAAATCATTGCGTACATGTAGACGCTTCCCGCGGAAGAACTAGGATTCTGATCACCCGCGCAAGCTGACGACAACATACATGTGTTGACAGCTGTTTTTAATAGTGATGGCGCCAGCCACCAGTCAAATCCCCGAGACATATGGCAACCTGACACGGGCAGCGAGCGAGCACTCCATTCCTCCAGTCTAATACCTCGGGTTTCCTGCTTTTGAGCTACTGAAGTTGGAGGGTGCCACGAAGAGGAGATTATGGGCCACTGAACTTGAGTTCCTAGGACTTCGTTGGTTCAAGGTCTTGTACACGTCGCAGAGACCGGGATGAGTTCCATGGGACAGCAATAATAACAGGCTGCTCTAGCTTATCTGCAGCCCTGGAGCTGAAACAAACGTCGGATCCAAGAACTTCCCGAAAATTTGCCTCGAAGTCAAATAGAATGCTAACATGCATGTCATCGTCGAGTGACTGCAAGGTCCCGGAGATCCGTGGCACCCGAGGTGTCCTCGTGTGCATGTCACGGCATCCATCATCGGAATTCCGCATGCATTATCGTACCTTGAGTGTCGTCACACTCTCGCAAGAATGGCCCCTCTACACGACATCGGTCTCATGAAACGTGTGAAGATCCAAAAATAAACCTCGTGAGTGGATGTTGGTCACCGGGGACGGGGGAAAAAATGGAAACCTCTCTGTGGACATGAGGCCGGAAGCGTGCCCAAGATCGGTTGTTGCTCGGTCCAGGGTGGTTGCCTCAATCACCGGCCGGGGCTGCAGTCATTTGCACCGTCGGAAGATCAGCCGATGCAAGTGACGGCGACATCTCGTAGGTGCCAAATGCTATGCTGCTTTCGGTCGTACTACATGCAGGCCGGTGAGGGCCAGCAAAGTGATCCGCGTGGGGGCCGGCCTTTGGACAGTCACCATTGGAACTGAACCACCCGGTCCCGGAACAGAGGATACATTGTCTCCACCCTTGAGAGGGGTGACGAGCGTCTTTCAGCTTGACAGGCATGTCGATAATCATGGGTACCTGATCTGTCGGGAAAGTCTTCTGGACTTGGTCATCAGTGTTTGACTCGTTCGACCTCTGAAGCGGGCAGGGAGCGTAAACAAATGAGCTCACGCGGGATTAAATTCGCTGCTTCGTCACAGAACATTGATCACCCGGAACCGAGGATCAAACCAGATATCGGACCAGCTGAGAATCGACAGAACCAGGAATATCAAAAGGACGCTGCATAGCCGGGGGGGGGGGGGTGCACCATATCGACCCTCGATGTTGGCTTCGATTTTCGGGTGCAGCCGCTCGACGAAACCCTGTTCCCTGCCGCCTAACCTACCCCTTCCAAGATACTCGATTCGGAAGGCGCGCCACGTCTGATTGGTTTCCGGCACACTGGGCCGCGGCTGGGAAGCAGCGGCCGGCCGGCCTCGAGACTGTACCATCATCACCTTCCAAGCCTCACTGGACGTCCCCGACGTCTTGGAATATCGCCAGAACTGGTCCGATACAGGATGATCTAGCAGGAGGCAACATAGTCTTTTCCCAGTCCGCCTCGTCTTCTTCCACGCCATCCTGGCCAGCGGTGCGGGTGCGCGCAGAAGATACAACGGGGTCCTCGATCAACCGACCACTCGCAACGACGAAGCCTCCTGCTCTATACTCGCGATTCCGCGCCGAATACTGACTGGCTTAACCAGCCGAATTTCTCCATTCCTCAAAGCGGAGGCAGACAAGAGAAGGAATAACAGCATCAGACCCTAAGCAGGACAGGTAGTTACAGGGCGCCAATACTACTATGTACCTCCCAGGAGGTACATTCAAGAAAAGAAGAGTCGTTTTTTTTGTTGCTTCAAGCACCCGACTCTGACTGATGTAGTGTCGTATCATCCACCCGGGAGTCACGGCCATTTTGAAACGACAAAACTCCGGTGGCAGCGTCAGAAAGGACAGTAATCCGATGTTTCTCAACCACAACCCCGATGACAGGGAGATATACTCTCAGACATTGATTTGAATACAAGTTTGGACTCGCATCATTTGTTTAGAAATCGGAAGTGTCCTCTGCCTTGCCGTTGCCATTTTATTGATGAGCATCATCACAGTTCTGAGCCGGCCAATTTGGGGTCAAGGGAAGACGATGCATCTGTGCCCAAGTGCGCATGATATTCGCAGTCCATGGATAGTTGCCACTTGAAGGAATCCAATGCTTTTCAATTTTCACAATCATTATGGTACATTTTCCCACCACTCCTCTTATGGAGCCGCATTGCCAACTAGTGTACAAACACCGAAGAAGAAGGCAACAAATGAGGTATCTTCCATATCAAATCCCTGTGTCGTGTCTACCTCTATAGTAAACCACCCCTTTCCAATATTATGCCAAGTCAAAGTATGAGGTGATCATCCGCTGAGAAGAACGCCGAAGTACCATTTCCCCAGAAAGCGAAAGAGCAAAAGAATGCTGTCTACCCATCTAAATGCGCATGTGATTTCTGTACCAGCCGTCCCCCCTCTCCCTTCTTACAAAAGGAAGGCGAGACCAGCAACTCCCACAGCCACCATCGCCATAGGAGACTTGGCATAACCTCCTGCAGTAACGACAGGGACAGTCGATGACGTGGTGGTAGCATTACCAGGGCCGGTGGGACGGCCAGTGGCGGTAGGTCCACTAGTGGTGGGCGTGGCGGTGGACTCGGTGGCGGACGCGGTGGTGGACGGGGTCAAGGAGGTCGATACAGGGCTACCAGAGGCGGTCGTGGTTCCAGTGCAGGAAGCAGAGCCTTGGGGCCCGACCGCCGCGAAGTTGGCGCAAGTGATCCGGGTGGTGTTGGCAAAGTGCAGCACGAAGCTGCGGTTGCCAAAGAAGGCGCCGATGCCATCCACGGTCGAGGCGAAGTTGTCCGTGTAGGTGGCAGTGAAAGTGGCGCTCGGGTCGTCGAGATTGATGGTGCCGTGTTTACCAGACAGATCGCCCACCTGGCAGGTCTCCGGGAGGTCGGGATCGCAGGGTGGCGCCTCCCCCCGCTGGTAGGGGTCGAGGTGAGCCAGGGAGCCCGTGCAGTTGCCGTCAGCCGGGACCGGCTGGTCATGAATGTGGTAGACTGCGTGTTTTGTTAGAATGGGTACAACTGACTTCAAACGCGGGGTTACTCACGGAAGGGACCGCCTGAGGACGGCAGGTTAGAGAAGCTGACGTGGAACATCACGCCCTGTCCGTCGGGCGTCGAGACCGCCTGGACGGAGCCCTTGACGTTGCCGCCATCAGGGAAGGCAAACTTGTCGAAGGCCCCATCGGGCAGAGTCGCGATGTACGAGGCACCTGTGGGGTTGTTGGTGATGGCGGAGGCATTGCCGAGGATCTGCGTCCAGGAGATTAGAACGAGGTGCTCTTGACAACAAATTCGGGCGGTGGTGATGACTTACGCCAGTTGTGTAGCTGCCGTTCTGTTGCTGAGCTGCGACACCGCTCATGGCAGCAGCAAACAGAGCTGAGGCAGTAGACAGATGCATCTTGACGGTGATAGGAAGAGGTCTTCGTTTTGTAAGGCTGTTTGTCCCGTAAGACAGGATGCTAAAGACACAAGAGTGGAGTGCCCAAGCGCGGGGTCGATGGAGGTTTTGTAATAAACCCGCTGTGTCCACCACAATGAATTGGAAACGGTGGTGACTGTTTGTCAAACGGATTGATCGGGTTCCTGCAGTGATGTTGTGTCATGAGTGGGCCTGATTCACTCAAGGGTATCTGTCAGTAGGCGATGACAGCAAGTGAAGGTGAGGTGAGAGACGGGGGAGACAATAAGAAGCCGTTGAAGAGGAACAAGGTTTGATAAAAGAAGGCTGACCATACAAAGAAATCTACGGTGAGCTGGGAGCCGGGGCCGAGGGGTCTCACTATGGATGTGGGTGCCCGGGCTGAAGGAGGTGATCCGACCTCTTTGTTGTGGTACACAAAGCTGGGTGAAAGAGCCACTGTGAATCAGGTAGCTACTATGTAGTATGTCATTCGATGTCGCATCTCAAACAAGGTCTGTCAAACAAACTACCTACCTACCTCCTAGCGTACCCAGACCGTGCGCACCCTGCAGAACCATCTGCTCGAGTTGACATTGTTGCACATGATTAATCAAGATCACATATGACTTGGATTAAGTTCCCAATTTTCCATAGGCGAGCTCCTCACCTTGGTGGCCTGCATCTTGTCAGCCCCTTGACCTGGGCCCCAAAGTTCGGATACCGCAGTCATATCTGAGGCTGTCATCCACATATAGTTTGCGGGGAAGCCCAGATCATTTCTATTGAATTGACTTTACGGTAATACCTGTGTCGACCCAGCCAACGAATGCCTGACCGTCAGCTCGAGTGGAACAGAATTAATTGCCGCTGGGGAGGGAGGGGGGGGCGGACACAAACCGATACCAGACCGGATAAATCTGACAACCGTACACTACCTGTCTCTCTAGAAGCTGGACTTTGGGAGGAATGAAAAGATGCTGCACGAGTTCCCGTGGTACAGAGACCGTGACCTTTGAGTTCTCGTGTCCAACTTTCCGATGTCCAAGTACCCGGTTTCGCAGGCGTGGGAGAAGCAGTCCGGGAGCAAAAGTGTGGCTTGGGTGTTTATTTCATGAAATCGACACTAGACGAAATGGAAACATCTTTCTCCGTATTGCCTGAGGCGTCTGATGCCAAGTTACCTAGGTGGGCCAAGTGGGTCTAGAAGATCTCTCGCTTGTGGAGTGGAGAAACCTTGATTTGCGGGTCGAGCGGGAACGGTCCAGGGATATGATTCTCGGGTTTCAAGCCAAGACATGTAGATTGGGTCGACTCTCGAGGGAAACGTAAGAAACGCCCGGAGAGTCCAAGACTGGTATTTTTGGATACAGGATGAGCTACTTGCTCGCTTGCTTCGGCAAGTGGCTGCCATTAGCCCGTTGGCCGGCTGATCGGTTGTACCCTAATTGATCGACGGTGAACCCGGGGAGGAACCACGGTTCAGCTACACCGGCTTACTATGCTATACCATGGTACTATGGTACCATAGTACAACGACAATCCGAGGCACCCCGCCGGCAACTGTCAGCGACATGTAGTCCTCGTCTGAGACCGCCATCGAGGACTCCTCGGCCCCTCCCCCTCCTTCATCAAGAACTTCGGATACTTGCTGTAGTATGAGTGACGTGCCAAGAGCCGTTTATCCGTTCAGCGACATCTGTTTCACTGCGTCAGATCCAAGTCTGTGCGAATTCTCGTGTCATCGATCTCGCCCATTCCCTCCTTTTGGGGGGTGTTTCAACGAGCCTACAAGGTCCCCTGATTCCACCCCCCCTCAAACACTAGAACGTTAGGAAGCGATCCAATGTCGTAGGAAACGGGTGCATTTGAGATGGACCCTCTGTCATGCTGTGCCAAGACTGTGACACCTCTTGGCGAGCCAAGAACTGACGGGGACCAAACCTCGGTTTAACTTCTCACATTCGCGTGTAAATACAAAGTATGGCTAACGTGCGGATCTCGCAACCACCGTGGTTGCTTTCTCGAATCTTCCTTGATATTGTGTAGGAAACAGCGCCCAGTGCATCCAGCAGCAGCCCCATGCAGGGGATGACCGGCTCATAAAGGCATCACTGGTCATCCTGCCGCTATTTGCGCCGTCTACGGACCACCTGTTACGGCTTAGTCTGTCGCATCTCTCGGCGGTCAGCTCAGCCCGTCTCAGTCTAGTCTTCCTCACACTGCTACTGATCTGCGTCCTCCCCGTCCTGCTTGCCCTCAGCCTCCTCCTCCTCTGTTCCCCGTTTCTGTTTGCCACCTGATTCAAGTAAAACCACTCCCCGAAGCCCGAAGAGACGTTCAGACATCGTCAAGGGAGGGGGGGCTAGAGGTCCCCTTCCTTGAGCCCCACCCACAGGCATGTGGTAGTTGTCGTGGTGGTGAGGACGACAGAAATGGTGAGGTGGCCAATGCGTACGAGAGCCGTCTCCGCGAGAAGGAAAGAGGCCAAGCAATGCGATTCTAGACGGAAACAGCGTCTTCGTCGAGCTACCAGCTGTCATGAAGGCGCCGGAGAGGGTCGAACACCTCTGCTGCTTTCGCCGCAGCACCCGTGGAGTGTGCTTTCGGCCGCTTGATATGGCGCACTGGAGACACCTAATGTATATTATTCGGTACTCAAAGGTACCAGGCCCTCTTGAAGTCAGCATCTTCTGATGGATATCCTCCCGTGTATTCATCTACATCCTCATGCGGAATAATTGGCGTTCTCTTCTCGGTCACGCTCGCGGGATGTTCACCTCTTCTTGGCAGAGGCGTCGGTGAAAACGGTCGCGGGATACAGGGAGGCCCATTATGTTGAATCGCATCAATCTAGAGATGCTAATTACCTAGCACCCGGGCCTTAGGACCGGGTCCGATCTAATATGATAAGTAAAGTGTACGGTTACGCCGAGCTTACCTGAGAATGGAAACCGGGAGAGATGGAGTGCAGAGAGTGGGCTTGGTATGGACGAGAGCTTCTAAGAATACTCTTCGGCCAGGAATGAGAGGGTACTTGGTAAGGCCCCTACGAAGACACGATTTAAATAGTGTAGACTGATGAGAACGAACCTCTTGACTGTCCTCTGAAAATCAGTGCGGCCCAGTCGTTGCTTCCCGGGTCCTGGACTTTGTACGGGCAGCATTGGGCAAGCCTTCCTCAAAAATTTCACGATATTGGGAAACAAGGAGCCGAATACGCATTCGACGTCGGAAATTTCATGTTTACCTCGCTCGCCCCCCTCGAGGCTCCCGTCCTGTCTTCTCTTCACATCCCACATTTCACCTCTCACACGCATCCCTATCGTTCTTTTTGGTATCCCATTTAAATTCACCCAAGCATCTCTGTTTCTCATCAATAGACATTCACCCCTTGTTCCTTAGGGTCGAGCACCGCACAGCTCTCCATTCATCTCTGCGCTGCGTGCCCTCTCAACAGGATCGCGGACCAGACGGACAGCCCTCTCGCGCTCAGTAACAGCATCGAGGGTCCGTCAAGGGAGCCATAAGCATCCATGTCGTCCACCGGAGACGACACCATGTTGGCTGTGATAATCAGTTCTGCTGTCATAGGCAGTCTGCTTTTCATTCTCATGATCGCTTCTTTGGCATACCACCTCCACCGCCGCCGAAGAGAGAAGCAATCCAGACTTCGTAAACGAGGACTGCAGAGCCAGGGCACCGAGCTCCAGTAGGTGGTCGCTGCCGCCGAGACGACCTACACGGCCGGCCAGGCGTCTGTGACGGTCGATCAACCTCGCCGGTCGGCCACAGGATTCCGGAGCCAGCCGGATGCCTATCAGCCATTCCTTGGAGCCCAGCAATTTCATTCAAGGTCGGAGCGGGCTCATCGTCGCCGTATGTTCGATCATCAAACTGATTAACTAGGCTGTTATGATAGTCGATGAGGCTCAACTGTGGCGGCTTCTAGGCTTTCGGCTTCAGGATTTCCTGGCTTTGGTCACTGTCAGGAAATCAACGGAAAGAAGAACGGTACCGTGTTTCTTATCAGCTTTTGCATTGTCATTGGTTTGATTCTGTTGGGGGTTCTCTGTGTCGGTGGTTTTGCTGCTTGCAATGGTATCAGACGCAATCGGAAAGAAGTCATGAAAGCTTAGCCTCCACAACCCTTGCACGTCACCCAATCAAACAACACCATCTGGACCCACCCGCAACGTCGTCAGCACCTTGGAGCTTTCGTGTCGTTTTGGACAGCTTCAAGGTTTCCCATTCGAATAACATCGCGCATCGCAACACCCACCCTGCCTATACCTGCAGAATTCTCTAATACAATCAACCCGCGCCGGCTCGACCTAACCAACAAACAAAACAACAAACCACCGACGCAATTGATTTTCAGCAATCACCATGTCTCCCAAGAAGGCCACCACTGCTCCATCAGCCCCCTCGACCAAGGCCCCTTCAGCACACTTCTTGGACAGCATCCCCGAAGTCAAGAAGGTGTGGGATGGCTACTGGACCACCACCAGCCACCAGACTCTGGTGATAGATGTCTTCCTTGGGTTCCTGCTGGCGGTGGGCGGCATTCAGGCTCTGTACTTCATCATTTGCGGCCGCAACGTGAGTAGTTTGACCCGTTGCCCCCTCGCGCCATCAACGTCGCCCGGGTGGATCAAGAGCACTAACTTGTCGGTGATGTCTACAGCCCTTCAATGCCTTCCTCGCCGGTTTCATTGCCACTGTTGGCCAATTCGTTCTGACTAGTACGTCTCGACCCACCACCGACTACATGAGCCAGCCCATCGACAACAGTTGTGCTGATGCATGTCTTGCAGTTTCCCTCCGCATGCAAACCCAAGAGCAGAACAAGTCCCAGTTCCCCAAGGTCACCCCCGAGAGGTACACGACCCCTAACCTACGCCCGGGCATGATTGGAAATACTGACGGAAAGCACAGATCTTTCGCGGACTACATCTTTGGCAGTCTGATTCTGCACCTGTTCTGCGTCAACTATCTGAACTGATGGAAACGTGCGATCCGCTCAGAGGGAACACTCAAAGGGAACACTCAAAAGGAGCGCTTGGGAGTTGCATCGCATTTTCCTTCGTCTGGGACATAAATCACAGACGGAACACCTGTACAATAGGGCACGGAGTCAGGGGGGAAAGGGACAGGCCATGCATGGTTCCTACAGAAATGGTCAGGTTATTATTCTATTGTCGTCACAGTCTCTCCACGGAAGGGTGACCTCTATGGCGTCTACGCCGCCGCATCACCTCCCTCCGCCTCTTCTGTTGGTGGGGTATCAGCTTTCGGAGGCCCTGCCTTCGGCGGCCCACCCGCTTTTGGTGGAGGCGCCAGCGGACTCTTGCTCCGCGTCGTCTCCGGCCTGTCCAGCTCTCTACTCTTCTGCTCCTGTTCGTTGAAGTAATCATCTATGCCGTTGCCTGCAGCCCGATGCGCCTTCTTCTTGTGACTCCTCGGCGGCGCGCTGCCTGCTGGTGGAGGCGGGCTCGCCATCTGCGCCGGCACCAGGAACTCTCCACCACCTGCTACTTGCGTCGGCTCCTGTCCCTGTGTCTGGTCCGCCGGCGTGATGAAACTCGCCGGGTCCGCCCCCCGGAACGATGGCGCATACGGCGTCTTCTCGCTGACCTCGCCCCCGTCAAACAGCATCTCGCCCGGCGCGTTGACCGGCTCGCTCAGGGGCGGCGGCAGGCGATGCAGCGCGCCGTAGCCCAGCACGCAGCCGAGGGCGCCCTCGCCGCCCCAGGCCCGGCTCGGCGTCAGCGTCACCTCGCGCGTGACGTCGTACTCGTTGTTGTAGACGTACAGCCGCAGCGGGCGGCCGATGTGGTCCTCGACGATCTCGGAGAGGCCGCTCTCGCCGTGCAGGACGCCCTCGGGCGAGCCGAGGATGTAGTCGGAGTAGGGCAGGAGGCCGGCCAGGTCGGCGGGGGAGTTGGCGGGGACGTCGAGGACGTGCCAGATGTTGGTCACGACGGCGAGGGAGGTCCATTGGAGGGACAGGCCGAGGGAGGCGGCGTCGGGGGCGATGGGGACGTGGAGGGTGCGTGTGCGTTGGCCCTGGAAGGCAGATGTATTAGCTATGGAATGTGTCCTCTTGTGGTGTGAGGGGAAAGGCCAAGGGGATGGGATGGTGGAGGAGATTGGTTGGTTTACCTTTGCGCTCCATAGGCCGAGGGTCACCATCCCTCCGGCGCAGTTGCGGACTTCTTGGGCGAAGAGGCCCGGGCTTGGGTCGTCCTGAGAGGCTATGTCAGCGCACGCTCAACTGTGCTACGTAGTCTGGCAAGTTCCCATACAATCATGCGCCCGTTGATCCCCACAATAAAGTCGTACCACGGCTCAATGGCAAGCTGCAAGTTGGTATTGCGCAGCACCTGGAACCCAAACAGTCCCTGCTGCTGCTTCTGCCTAGGATCCTCGCCATCAAGGCGGGATATGAAACGGTTGAGTGCGTTGAACATGGCCGGGTTCGGTCGGTAGGAAGAGGAACTGTCGGGCAGTTAGGAGTTGTGTCCTCTGTGGCAGTAGCAGTTGAGCGCAGCGTGTCGTCGTGGGAATCTTGCGGCTCGCGACGTGTGTCGCGACGTGTTGCAACCCTGTCATCAAGCCCCACTCATTCTTCAGCCTTGTCCCGTACACCCCGGGGCCGCCAGAGCGGGGCCGCTAGGGCGGATCTCTCCGACCAGGCAGACTTCACATGCAAGGTACAGGAAACGGCCACTACAGGATAAAAGTCACGTACCCAGCTGCATCAAGTGGTGAAAGTATTCCATATCGATACTGGGATGTCTGCTTTACCCGGAATAATCCCATTCAACATGTGAAACTGGCATTGTTTGCAACATATTCCTTGCTCTCGTGTACCACCCACCGACGCAACTACGATATGAGTTAGACCGTTTTCGACAAGCATATTTCACAGCCTCTTCGAGATCCAAGACCATGGCCGGGAACCAAGACCCCGAAGGCATCATGGCTCCCGCGGGATCGATGCCTCTGACGGACGAGTGCCATCAATACGAGTCCTGGGAAGAGATGCCCAAGGAAATCAGCAAGTCCGCAAAGCCTCACCTTCATATTCTCTCCCGCGGCACATGAGACGAGATATACTGACGAGTACACTAGATAC
>MUZH01003932.1:0-30709 GCA_003012965.1 Juglanconis oblonga | reverse complement strand
GTCGTTGGGTCGAGTGGAGGTGAGCGGCCGGGTGGGGGTCCCTGCCAGGCACCTCGTCGCGGCGGTCGTCAACGAGGCGGCTGCTGTCCTCGCCTGTGCCGACGAGGAAAGGAGGGAGGGCATCGAGCGCCGGAGGTGTCGCGATGTCGTTGCCATGCTGGGCAGGGAGCGACGGAAAGGTCCGGTGTTTGTTGTTCGCTCAGCACTCACGAGATGTCGGCCACAGAAGACGTGGGAATCGACAACAAATGCTACGGAACAACCACGATACGATCAAGACGAAATAACCAAGCCAAATAAACACAAGCTACTTTTACTAATAAACTAACTACAACCAGAGCAAGGAACCCCACGCCAGGAGGATGGACACGCATATCCCACCCGATCCGATGCAGAAGTCAATTAACTTCCCGCACGTCGTCGTCCATCATCCTCGGTCGCGATCTCGGCAGTTATTCTGCTGCCCGCGGACGTCATCGAGCCGAGTCGGCCGGGCTCTCGGCGCTCAGATGAGAGACCGTGCTGGGGCCCCCTCCCCCCGACCCGACCAACTAGTTATCTACGGCCCGAGAAACTTCAAGAGCGAAAAGGAACGGTTTCTTGAACAACACGCGGCGGCTCCGCGATCGCTGCGCTTGGCCATGGCGCGCGTCGTCGGTCGAGGACGCGAGCCGAGACCGCCTCGCGAACGGTTCCGTCGACGCGGTGGTGATTACCACCACCCTCTTGTGTCTTGTCTCGGGATGGGGTGGAGCAAGGAGGTTCTTCTTGTCTCACGAGTTCAATCTGCTGCGAGGCTATCATCGTGAAGACACCATTTGCTCAGTGTGGTCGACATTCAAACGCGCTGACAGATCTGAACCTTAGCGATTGAGACCACCAGCGACGTGTCACCACAGTCAAGACTCAAGCGTGGATGAGTGATGTGATGATGAAAAGAGCACACGGGTATCAATTGTATCACTATAACGCTATTGGTCATCATATATACACCGGATGATAATATCCAATTATAGGTCATCCGCCATGCCGTCGTCCAGGAAGAGGGGTCACGCAAAGACTCGGCCGGAAACTCTGAACGATCAAGGCTTCCGAACGCAAGCCATCTCTATCCCGCGTTTGTCATGGCCATCTCATCACTCCACCTCGTCGTCGGCGGGAATTTGTTGCTCCTGGTCCTAGCCACGGCATAGTTCACCGGTAGGAAGTCGAAGATGTACGACCACACATCTGCTCCCAGTCAGCCTCTGCGCATCGCAGTCGGTGTACCCGGCAGGGTGGGAATGGGCACGGGGAAAAATGAGACTTACAGAAAATATACACCAGCGCGACGATCCACTCCAGGATCGCGGACTGATTGTACCGTCCCGTAAACTCCGTCACGCCAAACGCGATCGCCAGCGCCACCTCCACCACGATGAACCACAGCTTGATCCAGAACGACGCCAGCAGCATGCGGTGCTGCCTGTGCGTCTGCACACCCATCTGGTGGTCCCGCCGCCTGTACACCAGCCCCAGCAGCGCATACTCGACACACACGCAGACGGCGCTGATGACGTACCCGGCGATGAAGACGCCCAGCAGACCGTCGTGGGCCTTCTGGTGGTGCGCCACGTCGAAGATGGTCAGCAGGATGAGCCCCGCGGCGCCGACGATGGACCACAGGATCGCGAACACCGACATGACCTTCTCGAGGGTGCGGTAGTTGGGCGCGAGCTGGCGCCTGTGGCGCAGCCAGCGCTCGGCGATGAAGACGAGGTCGAAGGTGACCACCATGACGGCCGAGGTGGTGATGAAGATGGGCTTGCCCCATGAGGTGGCGCCGATGTCTGAGATGTAGACGACGTGCTGGCTGGTTTCGTGCATGAATTCGTAGTAGGGCTCGCCTGAGGTCACCCAGGTTAGGAGCATGCCGAGAAGGCCGCCTGTGTGTGTGGTGAGATGGCATGTCAGTTTGGGTTTCCCAAATTTTTGGGTACGATCGAGGAAGTGGCGGTGGACGGTTACTGACCTAGCCAGACGCAGCCTGAGAAGGCCGGTATTATCCAGTAAGGTAACATGTTGTGTTTTTTTTTTTGTTGTTGTTTTTTTGGCTGGCCCGAATTACACGTCAAACTTGTGCTGAGAGGAGTGAAGATGTTCTTCCACCCGGCAGTCTGAGACACCAGCCGACAGACATATGGAAGCAAAGGCGACCTAAATACTGCCAGCTCCGGAGCACCCGGAATTGTCACCACCACAGCCTCGAAACTCGCAGAGCATTCGTCATTGTGGCTCTACTCTCTATGACGTGAGTCGCGGAAATATGCCGAGCACGAGCCGCAACGCGGCTGGACCCGCTGATCCACTCTTGACGACGACTGCTCGGTTCCGTAACACCCGGGACTCTGCGGTTTACTTCAAACTCTGGCCTGCGCGGGGTGGCTTCGAGAGGCATTGCGCCCTCGAGGAGCACATGCGTGTGTGCCCGGCAGTTGGTCTCCATGACACGCCAATCGCTGTTATATGGACCCCCTTCTCGAGGCGGTCCCCAGGGTGGATCCTGGTTATCGTGAGAGTCGGTCCAGGGTCGTCCCAGAATGTGTTGGCCATGTCTGTCTACACTAGTGTACTCGAACAGCAGGACGTCAACCTTAATCTTGAGATGCCATTTCTCCGTGTGACAATGATGCTGTGCACCCACACCGGTGGCTGTTGCTGACTGTTCTATGCCGATTCGGAAGTCCTCGCGCGCCAATAGCAGCAGGCAGGCTGCTCCCTCCTGGTGCGAGATCATATTCCCTTTTTTCTTTTCTCGTTTCTTCTTCTTTTTGTCTTATAGGATCGTCGCCGGCCCTTGGGATAAGACAGTTCAGCTGGGTTTTGGACAGGCCAGTTCCCCGCCTGCTCCTCGCCCCGTTATTGATACCGGCTTCCAAGGTGGTGGTGGTTGAGAAGGCGGCGACATGGAAAGATCATCACGGCAGGATATGGCTTAGTCTATCACTCGATGTCACTCGGCCCGCATACAGTAGAGCCTTTGTCACCCGGGCCGTGTTGGCAGGACTTCGGTACCGATCGTTTTGGATCTCAGGAACAATCATCCCGGTCCGACAAAACCTGTCGTGTTTACTCGGGCCGTGCAAATCCCTTCTCGTCGATATCCAGGCGGTTAGTGCACCTCGCCGTCGACAACGATTCGGGACGACAGGACAGAGAGCTGAAGACCACCACGCGGTCTCAGCCCCATGCAGCAGGATCCCGACACAACGGTAGTAGTGGTATGCCTCTTTTGTTGGTCGTCGGTTCCGGCTTAGCGCAAAGTACTTCCTCGCATTGCGGGGAGAGAATTCTGTTTGCGGGGAAAAAGAATCCGGGGATGCCCCGAAAAATGGTCAGCATGTCGCTGCTTCATCTGCAGACCGCCCCGTGTCGGTTCACGTCTTCGCAGTCTGCATACTAAAGGTGCAGTCGGTGCCTTCCTCTCTGTACTGGACCTTGTCGTCGACCTTGTCGCTCTCTAGCAACACCAGCACTATGAAGTCGTCACTAGACCTCGACCACGAAAAGGTCTCGGCCGGGGAGGTCGAGGAGACCCAGGCGGAGCACGAGTCCCAGCACCGCGCCCGGATGACGAGGAGAATTCTCCTCAAGGTCGACACGCGTGTGCTTCCCATATTGGCTCTTCTTTTTCTTTGCTCCTTCTTGGACAGGACGAATGTCGGAAACGCCAAGATTATAGGTCTCGCTGAGGACCTGGACATGACCAACCTCCAGTACAACCAGGGTTTGGCCGTGTTCTATGCGACGTACATTGCCAGGTAAGCGGCCGTGTTACCTCAGACGACGTGGACTTCGCACGACATGTACTGAACAGTCTGTGTAGTGAACTGCCTTCCAACCTGATCCTCAAACGGCTCACCCCGCGCTACTGGCTCGCCTTCCTCACTTGCGCCTGGGGCATCGTGACCATGTGTCTTGGCTTCGTCCGAAGCTTCGGTAGCTTCGTAGCGGTCCGGGCCGTCCTTGGCCTGACCGAGGGCGGGCTCCTACCCGGCATGATCTTGTATCTCTCCGGCCTCTACACAAGGGGGGAATTGGCACTACGGATTGGCATTTTCTACACGGCCGCCTCCTTGTCTGGCGCCTTTGGAGGACTCCTTGCCCGCGGGCTATCGGCTATTGCGCCACGAGGAGGCCTCGAAGGCTGGAGGTGGATCTTCATTATTGAAGGGCTCCTCACCGTCGTCTGTGGCCTGATCGCCCTTGCGTTCCTGTCGAGCAATCTCGCCACCGCCTCGTTCCTCACAGAGGAAGAGCAAGCGTTTGCAATCACGAGATTGTCCGGAGAGACATCCCCAGATGATAGATTCAAGTGAGTTCTTCCTGCCCCATGTCGACGAGAGCTCTCACGTCCGCTGATGGGCCACCAGCGTTGCACACGAGCGCGAAGAGAGGTTCAGATGGTCTGAGGTGAAACGCGGCATCCTGAACATCCAAGTGTGGCTAAGTGCCACGGCGTATTTCGCCATTCTTGCGGGGCTGTACTCTTTTGGTCTCTTTGTCAGTATATACCGTGCACGGAACAAGTGATTTACTCGGTTCTCACCGCCCTTGTAGCTCCCAACCATCATCAGCGGAATGGGCATCACTGCGAACTCCAACGAGACCCAGCTGTGGAGCGTCATCCCCTACGCAGTCGCGACTCCAATCACAGGTAGGTCGTGCGCGCGCATATTTTCTGTTCCCTCTGGCGCCGGGTCCTCTGCACTCTGCGCTACCCCGAATCATGACGAGCTAACATGGAAAACCCCATAGTACTCGTCGCCTTCATCTCCGACCGTCTGAAGCTTCGGGGAACCGTCATGCTCTTCACCCTCCCCATCGCGATAATAGGATATGCGGTCATCGCCAACATCGCCTCGGCCCAGGCTCGCTTCGCCATGACCTGTCTTATGGCCATCGGAATGTACTCTTCCGTGCCGTGCGTGCTCGTTTGGAATTCGAACAATTCCGCGGGTCACTACAAGCGCGCCACCACGTCAGCTCTGCAGCTCGCGGTGGCCAATGCCGGGGGATTTGTGGCAAGTGAGTTGTCTGCCCTCGCCCTAGGTCATCATGATCTCCACAGCGTGCTAACCCATCACGTTAGCCTTTGTCTACCCAAGCACTCAGGCACCCTTCTATCACCAAGGACACAGCATCATTCTTGGTCTACTATGCTATTCTTGGGTTGCTGTACTTGCAAACGTGTTGTATTGTAGGAAGATCAACAAGGACAAACGGACCGGGAATTACGCACAATTCGAGGGAAGTGGCGATGATAGGGACCCGAGCTTTGTGATGATTCTCTAGAGAGTTGGCCAGGTAGATAGGTACTTGAGGTGAGGTTCAACAATGCCAGGTCGGTTGTCGACTCGCTTTCGGCATTCCCGCGCTGACATGGTTCTCAGAATTCGTGCCTTGGCCACTAATCGCTATAGTGATACAAATTCAGCCTTCGCTTCTGTCATGTTCAGTGGGATTGAATTATTCGTATTGCGCATAGAATTGACTATCTCTAAAGTAGGGATGCAGATACCTCTGATCCCAAGTTTTATAAAAGGCTGCTATGTCCGTACATTCATATGCCTACCCGGATAGGCCATTAATATATAGGTAGCCTATAATACACCCTCTCAGGCTATATAGACCATATTAACTACCTATACCGTGTATATATATATATATATGTATATTGTTCCTTGCCTGTTAAGAGACTACTCTTATCCCAGTCTTTAGATATCTAAATACTTCGAAGAGTTTTTCCTTTAGATTTTTTAGCATAGGAGGCATTTCTAGCCTTCAGCGGGATTCCAGGTTTTTTTTGTTTTTTTTTCAGTATTTTCTTTTGCACGTGCCTAACGAATTCGACCCGAAATTATTCTTGGAACTTGGGTTCTTGTCAAATTAGGATGATGAATTCGAGTTGCGCCCGAGTGACTTTCAGAATCTCTCCAAGATGAGGTTCTGGTATGGTGTATAAATCCAGAGATATCAGTGTCGAAGGATCTGGAGTACCTAATGTGCAGGCCATCTTAAGATGCTTGGGGGTTTTCTAATATCTGCCCTGATATGCTGGATATTTGGCAAGTTGTTGGGTGGACTTCAATACGTACGTATTGGGAAAACAAATATCGCGATGGGGTGGAGACAAATTGTTTTCAGCTGTATCTCGTACGAAGGAAGAGGAGACGAAGTCTCCGATCTTCGTACGGAGTCTAAGTACGTGTTTCAGGCGCACGTGGCAGCGCCTGGTTCTAGTCTGCAAGCCACCATAGTGGCTAGCACCGGAGTCTCCACCATGCCTCGTACAGAGCCGCAATGCCAATTATCCCAACACAAGTAGAACATAGCAAGGGAAGCGTCTGTATTATCAATACTCGTCGGTGATGTATCCCAGTCTATCCCTACGCAGATATCAATAGTCCGTAGCCGCTGCCATGCGGCGAAAAAAGTGCTTTTCCCAGTGTTGTAAAGTACAGCTTGCCCGATTATGGTCATCTCTTTTGCGAAGTTTGTTTCCAGGACGAGCGTGGTACGTTGTGGAAGCTGCACTAGCAAAAGTGAGGAGAATATGCAAAAGCGAATTCGCCAGTGCGTGCACTGGTTACAGACCTATATAGTACATATATTTTCCCCTACGAAAAGTCCCATAAGTGCATCCATTCTGCCTTAGGTACTCAAGCCGCCGAGAACCATAAATCCGTAAGCCCTAGATCCAAACTCGCTCGCTGAATAGCTGCCTCAATTCCATTACCGCTCAGCCCAGGCCGATCTAGTACAAGAGGTGGCTTTTCCCCGCTGAAAGGCAGAAATGAGAGCATTTCGCCCCGTAGGATGAGGTTCTTCACATGAGCCGCGAGAACTGGCCTTTGTAGGAGTGTCCGGAGAAGGGGGCCAATGGGTGGGATGCAGTCGGCTTTAAACCTTGCCCACTCGATGTGAGATCTCCTCAAGAAAGGTGAAAGACGAAAATTGCCTCAAAATTTACATTGACTCAGACGGACCTCTTCGGACTGACCGCCATAACACGATACCTTCTTATAAGTCTTAGTAAGGTCTGTCTCTTGTCTTTTGAAGCTGTTAATATAGCTATAAAAGCCGTAACAGTTCTTTACGCATGGAATGGAGTATGCTCGAAAGCCTAGCACCCAAGATTACACAGTGCCGTTGACAGCAAAAGAGCAAAACAATATCTCTCTTGTAGTAGATATATATCTCTTCTACATATATCTCCTAGTAGATACTTCTATCTCTCTCCCGATAGATTTCTAATAGAAACCTTCTAGTGGAGGCCTATCTTAGTAAGTTTCTAGTGGAGTTCTTTTTAGTAGTAAGCTAGCGTTCGACGATGTGTACTTGGCTTCGCTCATATACGGAGCCCGGAGATAGGGCTTCCGCGATTAAAAGCTGGCAGCCGCCCTCGCGCGCTTGAACGTATACCCTCCGCTGCAATCCCGTACAAAGTCAGACGCCTCCTTCATTAGGTTGGCGTTGAAAAGACGATAGCGTTCGCCAGATTTCACTCTGTTTTAAATGCTTGGTTCTTTCTGTCTGGTCTTCCTGTCCTGGACCGATACGTGAACCGGTCGTCCACTATTTTTGTCTAAGAGATCTTCATGCTCGTTCTTCAGCGAAGACCTCGTACTGATTCAATCACTCGCCACGGCGCTCCGTGAGCGTCAAAGGGGGAATGAGTGACTACGTGATATAAGCTCCGCAAGTATACGTAGTATATCCCAGAAGCTGAGGGGCTACCCCCGAGGCGTATGACAATGACAAGCCCCATCAGAAACCCATCGCCCGCTACGACACCCTTTCTTATGCCTCACCTCCGACAATCACAAGGTCTTGTGGTGAGTAAGACTATAGAGATCGACTCTCTTAACCCAGATCTATAGTCGGGGGCCAGTAGAAGTTTGGTGCGGTCGGCCTATTTCAGCTTGAACTCACCCCACTGGTCATATTCATCCTCTAGGACGATCCTGCGGCCAGAAAGCCTTAGAAGCTATGGGAATCCAGGAGACATATAGTCCACTCCTTATCGCAGCCCGTCCATGAGAGGTAGAGGGGCTCTGAACGCACAACAATAGACTCGGAAGCTTCGTCCCCGCAGTCCTCCAAGGCAACCAGTTCGATCTATAGCCCCCGATAGTGGCTCACAACCGTAAGCGAAGGGTCGGAAGCAGCAAGAATCCGAACGCGGCTCTTCTATTCTGGAGCTATCTCCACCATGTATGGCATATCAGTCTTGTCGCGGTCGCTCATCCTCTCAGAAGATCGAGGTCCGTGATTACCGCGGGGATATAGGTACATGTCCGAGTTTATGTTCTGAACCATGACAGAAACGATGCTGCTCCATCTCCAGATGTAACAAACAGAGCGCACAGACTCAGTCAGAAATGAGGACGGTGAACCATTTCCCCGACGGTCCCGAGCAATTGGGAGGGGCGTCTTGGTTTAGTAGCAAGTATATTGCACCTAATTCAAGACTTCAGGGCACCTCTGCTCCGAGAGTAATGCAAAATCCTTCGGCCGACATGTCGACGTGTGTTGTCGTTCAAAGCATGGCGGAAGACGCTGACGATGACATCAAGACGGACCGCTACTACGATTGTGGCCACTTGTCATCGAACACGTCTTCGGGATCAATAAAGTATGTACCCTCTACTCCGATAGCACAGCGGATTTCTTGGGCCCATAACTTGACGGACTTCAAGGTGGAGACATTAGAAAAATATCGACCATGGACTCGTTGTGCGCCTTTCGTACGCATCCAAGAGAATCGACAGCATCGAGAAGGCTTTCGGCCGACTGCTGTCTTTGGGAGGCTGCTGCTTGCTCCAGATTTGGTTCTTCGATCTCATGCCTCAGTTGGACCCGTCCGTTATCCTGCCTGTTTATGCGGCATTTGAACTCGTGAGATCATGCTCGGTCTATCCTCACAGCACATAACACCTAATGTGTTTTGAAACAAAGAGTGTGGTTGAAGAAATTGATGTCGTCTACTCTAGAAAGACGAAGGGACGGCTTTCCACTACTTAATATAGACCACTGTTCCTCTCTTCTTTTCCGTTAAGAAGGGGAAGTCCGAAGCCACTTCAGCACTGACCCTCTACAGCTGATACTATGAATCGACGGCGCTAACAGCCCTGAAGTGGCTGTATCAGCCGATGTATTAGAGAGGATGTCAGAACGCTGTTAATCTCGGACATTCAATAATGAGCAATTGATGCGTACCTACCTACGGGCCCAGTGTCCGACAGAATTACGATGGGATGTCCTTTGGCCGACCACAAACTTTCCCGAGGGCCAGTTGAGGACGTAGCCAAGGACTAATTCTCATCAAGACGATCTGGATGTTGTTGGGCGTCACTTTGCTCCCTTCTTTGTGTGTCACCGCCACTTTCATAGAATGTGGTGCTTACTTGTAATCAGTCGATTATCTGACAAGGCCTGTCACTCGGAAGCGTTCGTTCTCCTGCTTATGTTCCAGCATATACGGGAGATGAAAAATACACGCTTTACCCAAAAACCTCCATCATGAAGTGGTACTCGATCCGCGTGCCGTCGTTGCGGCCTCTGGCTGTTAAAGCTCGACACACATCTGCCAAGATTTCTCCCACCACGGGCGCGCCACAGAAAAAGACACCAACCTTCAAATCATTCTCGTCCACATCCACCAGCTGGCCTTCCAAGTCATACCCACCTTTCCGTATAACCAAAAACTCTTTCATCTCCTCGTAGTGCGCATTCATAATGCATACAAGATCAGGTCGCCCAAGGTGCGTTGGGTTCAGCAGCCCTGTTAACGGCGACTCTGGATGAGTTTCCGTACGGTGCTTCTCCAGCAACCATAGATAGATGTGTGTCGCGATGCTCTTCCGCTTCTGCGTCACGTAAGTATGAATCTTCACGTCCAAGTGCGCGCCCTCCTTCTCGTCATGCCTCCGATGCCACAGCTGGCTGCGCGAGACCGCATTGAGCAGGTCCGAGAACCATAGGAGGTGGTTCGAGTCGCGTACCATCCAATGGAAGTCGACTCGTCGATAGTCTCCCGCATATCCCTTCTTGTGCGTTCTCATCTCGGATGCAAATGTCTTCTCGGAGTCTAGCCTGGGCATCTCGGTCAGAGTTGCGGCATTACCGGAACCACCCTCACGCGTCTCGAACCCAAATGTCGCCGGGCCCCCGTGTTTCTTGTTGTCCCTAACTTGCAAGTCCGCTAGTATGCCCGAGAAGGGTGTCACGCCTATCCCTGAGCCAGCGACAATGGTGTGCGTGAAGTCGTAGAACCGCTGGGCCGGCGCACCGAAGGGCCCGTTGATGCCGATCTGAATTTCAGTCGTCCCCGTCGTCGTCTCTCTGGCCAGGTCCCTCAGCCGCCGGGTCCAGTTCCCACCCGTCTTGATATGCAACCACATGTCGTTGCCCAGACACGCTGACACCGTAAACGGGTGCCACTGAAAGACGCTCAGCTGAGGCACTTGCAGAAAAACGTATTGGCCTGCGCAGTACCGCCACAGTCGCTCACTCGGGATAGTGGCTTTAATCTCGACCGTCTCGCTGTCGAGGACCTTGACGGTTGCTGGTATTCGTTGGCAGCCAACGACTATGCGCATTACGCGCTCCACGACGATGAGAACCGTGGGTAAGGCAAGGAAATATCCAAGCATACTCGGCTGAAACATCTGCGCCGTGCCATGGGCTATAAGTAATCCTATCATGGGGAACATGAGGAGGTGACCGAGCTGGAAGGCCTCATATTTCAACCTTCGAACCCAAGGGATACTGAGGAGCGAGAGGATATAGAAGAGCCCCAGCGCAGCGATACCGGTCCAGCCCGGCGTGGATGCAGCATATGCTCGGTAGGAACGGGGCACACTCCCTGGCCCAAGAACGTCCTCGACTGCATCCTCATTGCTAGGGCGGCTCCCCCAGATGAAAGAGCCAGCGAGATGGCCGATCGCGTGTAGTGTCGCTAGGCAGAGACTCAAGATAGACATGTGAATGTGGAATGCTTGAGACAGATCCCAATTGATAACACGGGACACATAGTAGTTCCGCCTCAGGAATGTCGACAAGTACCTTCAGAGGAGCATCAGTATACACTTCAAACTCACAGCGCTTTTTGGGCAAACAAACCTCGACATACTCAGTAACAAAAAGAACATCGTCGGATACAGCGCACCCGCAGACGTCTTGGCCAATACAACTCCCCATCCAAACGCCTCAAGGTCCTGCAACTCCGTCACATACTTCACCAACTGCCACACCGCAAAGGCAATCTGCATCCCCACCACCAGCGTCACAAAGACTATCTCAGGCCCATGCACTGCCCAATAAGACCTTATCCACCGCCACATGGTCAGGGAGCGCACATAATCCCGCGGCTCCTCCGCGTCCTGCTTCGGTGAGGGAACGCGCCATGCTTCCACCCTCGCGGAAAGCTCGGTGCGAGGTATGCGCTCGGCGGATGAGCCGATGATGGAGCGCAGGAAGGCGTGGCGCGCTGAGACGTCGTGGTGCAGGCTGTGATGCGGGAACGGCCGGGGGGCGAGTTCAGCGTGGGCGGCGTCAAGGCCTTGCTCGAGTTGGGTGTATTGGATGAGGCCGTCTTTGTTGGTGTCAAGGTCGTCGAGGAAGGCATCTATTTCACTTTTGTCAAGAAAGCGGACGTTGGCATGGTCCATTGTCATCTTGCGCCCTACCCAGGTGTCTACGGTCAGGCTCTGAGCTAGGAGACGAGTCTATGCTGGACGATGATGGCAGACAAGCTGCTCAGCCGGGAGGAGGACGACCGGTCGGTCCTTTATAAGATTACTACTTTGGTCAGCTGCTTCAGTTTAACCTACTTAACTATTCAGGCAGAAGACTTCTTAGCGACCGGAGCCAAGAGGCCCCGGATGCGATCGCTACTGCGAAGTCGATTAAATTTCCCGGAGGGAACATGGGGAGGTATAGGCTGAAGTTTGCAAGTAGAGTCCGTGGACCCTCCCCCCTTGTCGGAAGCCTTACTCTTAACGCTCTCCCTCGGAAAGTTCCCTCGGAAGCGCCATTCTTGACGCTCGCCTTCCGAAAATTCCCTCGGAAGCGCTATTCTTGACGCTCAGCCTCGGAAACTTGGCTCGGGAAGCCCCATTCGTGGCGCCCGCCCTGGGAAACGCCATTCTCCCCTTAATTGCCCCAGGATTCGATTCATTTCCCGGGGAAAGCCTCCTTGAATACCAAGATAAATGGAGGAACGTCAGATCTAGAAAACTACTTTCTTTAGGCCTATGCAATGTTTCCAGCTCACCTAAGCTAAGAGGGTGTATAAGGTAGCTAGATACATTTGTATTTTTCATGAATTGGGGTTCTGTAAACACATATGCAAGGCGTAGATAAGTATGTCTATACGAGAGCCAAATACTCGTACATATAAGGTAGAAAAGTGGGTCTCTGTCCTAATTCGTTTTAGTATTAGGGTATTGTTAAAGAAAAGGTATATACTGCACTATCAGACCACTTAACATTTGGACTCTGTGAAAGTCTGCAAGCCATCTTCGTGTGAGGGGAGTGAAAAGTATACAGGCCTAACGATATGCCAATTCAAAGACTGAGACTACTTTGTCATGGCAAAGCAGTGGGTCTTTTCATTAAGTCGCCGGCTGCACCCAATGCTTCGGTTAACACTTTAGTGTCTTCAGATGAGTTTGGGCCCGATATGACCACCTAAGTTTCCACTCCGTTTCGCACGTAACAAGGAACAAGTTTAAGCTGTCTTTTTGAGTTGATAGATCCTTATGTCTTATGAATTCGCAGAACACCCTACCTTTCGTGCAATAATCTCTCGTAGGAGAACCCTCCAGCTCTTGGGGACAGCCTCTCTGAAACGATACCATCTTGAAGTTCGAGAGGAACAGTCGTCTGATAGTCCCCCAACACCTCTTCTGATACAGGCTCTAAGAAAAGGATAACTAGGTCTATTATAGGAAGCTTTGCTCCAGCACCTGCTGGCATTTGAGGAACGAATTTGAGCAGCCCAATGTATTGAAATTTGGGCTGAGGCCGAGGTTCTGTTGCATAGGCCTGATATGCAGCACTCAGGAGTTTGGTGGATCTCAACCGTCACTTGTACCCAGTCACCATTGCACTTGACCTCCAGCCTCTTCGGCTTCCAGGTGTGGTCCCTCAAGGCCCTCAAGGTGCCGATGAGCCTCCAGATTCGGTGAAACCGACACCAAATTACAATGAAACCCTTGCCGAGCTCGTTGACTCTGCCATCTTCAGACCATCTGTTGCTTTGGAATCTAAGAACCATTAGCGCATTGTGGTATCGTAGATGCTGCGGGAATGAGGCAATGCCATCTTCTCCTCGACTTCTGGAGTAGCGCCGTGACGCAAGCTGATCGCGGGACAATCCCTTCAGGGAGAAGGTGATGAACATTGCAGCTGCAGGTGCACCTTATTCTTCCACACAAATGGTGATGCAGCCAGGGTGACTGCGCAATGGGCATCCAGACTTTCCCAACAGCTCAGGAGGTGACGAGGCCCTCGTGGAAAGTGCCAGCCCCTGTACCAAGGGTCCACATCGCATTGGTGGACCGGGGATGTTGAGTCCAACCCTGCATATAAGCGCCTTCGACGTTCCCCCTTCGGTCAGCGACGGATCCACTTGGCCTGCCTGGGTGCTCCGAGTTCCCTCAGTACCCGTACATTTATCAAAAAACCAGCAAGCTGTGGATGAAGATTTATATCCGAAGGATCATATTTGATAGTAGACGCCATGTGTGAATTCTTGTTATCAAGTCACAGGAACGCCACCTTCCCGAATTGTTCCTTCCACCTTCATTTTCTGTTACCGCAATTGCCGGCCCTGTCCACGCTCCACCAAGATGCTTTCACTGGCATCATCGCGACCTATAGCCAAACAACGCCTTGACACAAGGAAGCTTACAACGCGGTCTCCCAAAATAGCCTAGATCCCGACTTATAGGCAGGGTTGACAACGCCCAGGCTAGTTTTCGAACTCGGCAGTCACTCTAATACCATCATCGTCCCAGTATGACACGGGGAGGGGCTTTGATAGAGAGTATAGCTTGACTAGGACTTTACGTGGGAACCTAAATATCTTCAAGGTACAGACTTGCCGTTTGAGCTTGGCCGCGGAGGCCGTATGGCTGGGCGGCTGCGTCCTCGTCGCTTCTATAAAGTCACATTCTTCCTCTCCCTCGAACCAAACAGTGTGCTTGAGTCCTCTGCCCAGTCCACCAACTCAACAAAATTTAGTTATAGAACTCGACGCAGAGTATCAGATCAACTACCATGCAGCTGTCCCAGATCGCCACCTTCGGCCTGTTCGGCCTCGCTCTCGCCGGGCCCATGAAGAGGACAGTCGTCAAGGTCGAGTCGGATATTGCTACTGTGTCAACCGACCTCACGTCTTTCGACGCTTCCATTAACAAGTTCACGGGCACTATCGTCCAGGCCCTCTCCCTTTTGTCAGCCTACGACACTCTGGCCTCGGCTGTCACCACCGCGACCTCACAGATCACCTCCACCGGTGCCGTGGACTCGTCTGACTCCGCCACCATCTACTCGGCTGTCGACAGTCTGACGACCCAGATTACCACTACACTGAGCGATGCTGTTGCCAAGGTCAGTTTGAACCATGGCTATGGTCGACGACTAATGATAGATTTTCTAAAAATGTCCCCAAAGTACTCCGTCGTCGAGGCCACCGGTTACGCAACCGACGTCTGCGAGGCCCTGTCCAGCCTCTACGTAAGTCCACTACCTACGAAGAACCCGACACCAACAGTATCCAAGCTGACCAGAATAACTTGTAGACCGACTCCGATGCGTTTTATGAGGCGCTTGGGGCAACAAGTAAGTCGTGCGAGGAATTTTGGCGTTGAAAGACCCAGTATTGACATTACTCAGTCGACTCCACTTATACTAGCGAAGTTGAGACTCTTCAGTCTACTGCGGACAGCTCCTTCGCCAGTACCGTGTCAACCTATGGCTGCTAAATTCATGGCCTTCTGTCGGTGTCTGTCTCTGAGACTTTGACGGGCTCAGAAGCAAATGGGATGGGTTTATGTTATGAGATTCCAAGACAAATGCGGAGGATGTTTGCACATAACTTTCTTTCCCCCTCTAGGGGTAGCCGATTCTGGCTAGGTTGAGGTGTCAGAAACAAGCTTAAAAAATTGTAAATACGAGTCTGATTCAGCCCTATCCAGTTTAAAATGCGGACCCAGTTGCTGCTCACGACGTGAACGTTTGCCTTGGCATTGTACGTTTCGGTGTTGCCAACGCTCGTATTGAAAACACAGTCCTTGTGCCTTGGCATATTCAGTGGATCCAAGCCTTGCGGGACCTACTTTTCCAATATGTGTTGTTGCTATTCTCGTCTCCGCAACGGAACGGCCGCACCTCCTTTATCAGAATCAGACCGCGCATATAAAAAATGGGAGAACTTGCTCGATTCTCTCGCACCAAACGTTCCAACTTTGTCTATCCAATCTCTCGCTCAGCCTCCGCCCAAGTGCAACTACATCATCACAAGACTTGCCTCTAGACAACCTTGACCCATTCAAACCACTCCCACCTGTTCAACGATTCGGCTCTCCAAATCTTTCAAAATGCAGATCAGCACCTTCATCACCGCCCTTGGATGCGTCGCCATCAGCACAGCTTTGGTCGTGCCACCTACCACCTCGTTGCCGAACACTAATGTGACCGAGTCCGGAGACTGTTACCAATACTCGGCACAGCGCGAGTGTGGGATTGCTGGGGACCGGGTCCTGACCTGCATCGACTACGAGCAGATCTGCCCGACCGGATGGTCCGGCACATACAACGCCACGGAGTACTCGTGGAACCAACAGGCTTGTGGCGATAAGGCCTCGGGGGACAAATGCACGGCTGTGTGGAGGTGCTGTCCTTCTTAGACGACAATTACCTAACATCCCAGCCCCCGAATAATGGCCGGCATGGAAGTTCTCGGGCATTCCGGACATAGTCCTGGGTCGGTCCGAGCAGCTGAGGGGCACACCAAAGAAAAACTCTCTACACAACGTGGTTTATTAGCAAATCAATGAGACGGCCGTTTGGGTAATGGGGAGGCCAACTGGACTTGAATTGTCTTGTGGCTTGGCTGTTGAGGAGATCCACAGTTTGGAGCCAATGCAGATGACTACTAGGCGAGCTCTTCAAGGCTATGTGGGTGGTCTATGGCCACGTGGGCTATGGTCCGAAACAAAGAGTTATCGAATATATAGACAAAAGTAATAACGCAATAGAATGATGTTGTACGGTTTCGGTCATGCCAAAGGTATTCAGCCTCATATCAAAGTCGTTGCACGAGACATAACTTGACCAACAGCACCAATGCCGTAAACTATAGATGGAATATTACTTCAAGTAGACATGAAATTTATACGTAAGCTCATAATTTGCACTGTACTTGCTGACACCGCCTCGGTCGGATTGTGGAAAGCTGGGGAAGGGGGCCAGTGGATTCGGAGTCAGGAGGTTCGTGCTTTCAAGGAAAAGCCGTAACCGCACGGCCCCCGGCCACTTGCGAATGACTGCTCGACGAAAGACTGCAATAATACCTAATTCATACGTAGGTTGTCAAGTATCGTACCTACCTAGGTAGGTAACAACCACGAGCAGCAGCCAATATTCTGAAGGGCTACGGGTATCCACCTGGTTTCCGAAGGAAACTCGGAACCATGAACATGTCAAACAACACGACAGGCAGGCTATTTGATACTTTTGAGCTCATGTCCCCGGCATACTTTTCATTTGCGTTTGTTGAAATAGATGAGCAGATGCGGCTCTTAGAATGCTGAGTCTCGACTCTCATGTCTAGATTGCGAAGGAGCAGTGGAGCACAAAGTCTTCTGAACGTCTAGTTAGTAAGACGCCTTTAGCACTGGGGCAGGAGCGAATTACTCAAGCCTCGAGTGAACAGCCGAAGCGCCTCGATAAAGAAACGAGGATACCTACAGGTAGGCCTGACGTCCCGAGGTCATCAATGATGGAAAAGCTGCCCTGGACGATACCTGGCATGCGCAATTGGAAAAGCCCTAAGTTATTGCAAATAGGTAGAAGAGTACAATGCGACTAAATATGAGTTACGCTAGGAAGGAAGACGTAACTCTATCAGAGTATTTAAGGTACCGAGGTTGTCATCTGGACCACTCCTTCCCACTGCTTTCCGGACTAGTTGACCAATTTGTTTATCAAAATCGCGGCATGCTGAAACGGTCCCATTTCTTTTGGTTCTTCATAGGCAATACGAATTACCTAGAAATCATGACTTGGATTTTTCTTTTTGAATACCAGCGGTAAGACTTCAGTCCGCAAAGAGCGACCCATCATAGTGTTGTTGGAAGTGAACTCGTTCCTGTCTGGCCTTTGTTTATCCACTGACTGCTTCTGGTCCGACCCTAGGCTAGCAAACACAATTATACTAGCGCCATTAGAGTTAGGAGGCGAACATTGCGCATCTTGATGCGCCTGTCTCGCCTTCGTCTCTGCTGCCAGCCTTTCGACGTCGTTTTGTGCCCTAGTTGCCTTCAGACTCCATTCTATCTCTCTAGAATTGCAATATGCTACCCACTGCTCTCGTTTCCTATCTAACTCCTTTTCCGTTGCCATTCGTTGCTCCTCTTCCCTCGCCTTCCGTGCAGCTTTCTCCTTGGCTCTCTGTTCGTACCAGTTCAGCGCTTCCAGTCATGCCCCTGGCTCAGCTTTTTTAGCCCTGTTGAGCTCTTCTTGTATCCAATGTCTATGCTCCTCTTCTGCCAGCCCTGCCCATTTAGTTGGCTCAGCTTTCCAAGAAAGCCCTACAACTGTTTGGTCTTGCCAGGGGACTGTCGATGATGTCACTAGCGGCGATGGATCGGCTAGTTCTCGTTCTTGTGCAGCGCAGGTGCTTGCTGATCTCTCTCCAGTAGAAGAGACACCTCTGGCCCAGAGAATTCTGGTCCAGGAGCGGATGAAACCTCCTGGGTTGTTCACGTTCGATATGTTTGAGGCTCTGACGGTGATGAAGTGCAGTCTACCTATGTCCTGTCGTGAAATGGAACTGGGTGGGAAGACCCAGAAGATACTTCGTTGGTGATGGACGTGGAATTCCTTTGAGTATATATAGGTAGTCGACAGAACAGAAGATGATAATTTTTTTTAGATGAAAGGGGATGACAGGAATAGGTGAAATTGACCTGGGGAAAATTTGCTCGGATCGGTATTGTTGCAGGTCGAGGCTTGGGCGGGTAAAGTTGGTGCAGCGAAAACCGTACGTGAGCCATTCATTGCCATGTGAATAGATCTTCGGACATCATCTTAGGTATGTATTTAGATTTGTTGGGCCTAGCAAAGAGCTTGATGACGCTAAGGGGAGTAGCCGGAGTAGTCCTCCAAGCACATATGCGCCGGTGATACTTAGCTTCTCCTCCAAATGCATGTCTCACATTTGAACAGCGGACAGATAGCCCACATCCTGCCTGTGAGAAATTACGTGCCTGAGGCAGCAATCACCACGTCCTGCACTAGACTACGCTGTAGGGAGCTACCCTTATAGATGCAATCTAGAATTTCTACAGCTAATAGATAGCATTATCCTAAAAGTATGAGAATAGATTAGTACAATATGCCGATAGACTTAAAATAATGATAGCTCTGTATGTAAAACATAAAGGCAAGAAAGCAACAGAGAGTATAGATCAGGTCTTCATGTACACTGTGCCGTACTTACCTAGGTAATATCTAGGTGTAGAGTACAGCGAGTTCAATATTGGAGAGATGAAGCCGTTATCTATCAGCCCTCATCTGATGTAATAACGGTAGGATTGTCTAGCTGTTATATCTAGGTAACCAGGACCACCATAGGCTAGTTCAAAATTTGCATCGGACAAGTTGAGGAGCGTTAGGCAAAGGAATGCTGTAATCATCCACCATCACCGAGATCGCCTGGGCTGAAAGGACTTGTGCGACCAATCGACATAGGTTAGGCGACGTTGCTTAGATTATAGTAAGTAATAAGCGAATCAACATATTTTATATTTTCACAGCAATGCTTTAATAGCTGGTTTCTTTTCCACAGCTTTGGCAGCAGCATCAAAGTCAGGAATCTCGTTCGCAGCACTGGCAGCTTTGCCCCATACAATTTTACCCTGGCGATCGACAGCCCAAGTTCCACTTGTCTGCCACCTATATCCGCTCTCTGTGGGTCTGTTGGTGATGCCTTCCTCCTTTCCAATCTTGTAGAGATCATAAAGGCCCTGGGGCTTCAGCACATGCCAGAACGAGGCAACTCCCAGCCCCCATGCTGCGTAGATCTCGCGCTTGTCATCTACTAAAATCTCCATATTAGAGGGATTCGTGCCGCCAATGTCCTGCAGCCACTTTGCGGTGTGCTGCTGGTTGGAATGAGACACTGCGACGAAGAGGACGTTTGGGTTTTCCGATGCCGTCTCTCGTATCCGGAGGAAGGTCTTTTCAGCGACTTGTGCTCAGAGCCTCTTGGTCAGATGAAGCCCAATACCTAGTTTCTATTGGTTTCCACTTACACGGGCATCCGCAGTGCCTCAAGAAGGTAATCACGGTTGACTTGCCTTCGGAATTGGGGAGCTTGAGACGGTCTATCAAAGGCGCTTGCCGTCCGATCTCCGGCGGAGGCGAGATCTCGAGCTTCGGTGGCGTAAGCCAGGAGTACAGTTCTTGCATCGCCGTCATGTTGTATTTATCAATGTGGGCTGCTTGTCGTTTTGTAACAGAGGCAAAGTATGAAGTCGAGAAGCATGCTGACCTTGTATATGAGGTCTAACTTCAGCTTCTCAACTGTACCTGAGTCGTCCCGTCATTCTAGTAGCGTCGTTGTACCCCAATATTTTCAGTTCTTGAATTGCGTCACATCCCCACCCCTCCACACGTAACTAATCTGTTCGTCTATGCACGTGATGTGTGACCGGCTGTTCAGTTAGGAAAGGGTGGAACTGCACAGGCGAACTCAAATTTGGCATCGGGAGACGAGCCCACACTGGGAAACAGCCGCTCTTTAGCTAGGCTTATATTCACAGAAAATACCCCGGCTGTAACAACTGTCGTATACTCGTTGCTCTGATGGGATGGTAGCCTTGGTGGGGAATTAACTGCTGACACGGTTATGAAATATCCATAACTCTCGGAGGAAACCCCTGGTGAACAGTTTGGACTTTGGTCGGGGGAGGGGTCAGACCGCAACCGCTATCTCATACCTCAAATGCTGCCTAGCATGGACGGATTGGCGGAGGTTAGTTCGAAAAGCTGCAATCGTGCAATATCTATAGCGCCCGAAACCCAAGTATGTGTTTCAACCGAGGTAGTCTTGGGAGTTATATGGTGTAGTGGGTCATTTGCGTAGGGCCGGGCTTGGTAAAATCGCAGCACTACAGTCTCAAATTTGGTGGGGGATGACCCCCTGAGGATCGGTTCGGGCCATCACCGCGTGCTTTACGTATTAGTAATTTTTTTTAGTAGTGTTTGCATGTACCCGTTCCGCCAAATAATTTACATTGTTTGTGACTTAATTTATGTTTTTTCGCTATTATTTTGGTCTCTTGTTGTTCGTGGCACTGTGTAATCTTGGGTGCTAGGCTTTCAAGCATCCTCTGTTATATGAAGGAAACTGTCAAGGATTTTATAGGTATATCAACAGCTTAAAAAATCAATTACCACTTATGGTTTTGAGATGAGTTTTGGATTGATTTTTGAATCGCTGAGTAGAGGTCAGATGAGTTGAGAAGCGATGAGAGGCCTCACAGATCCGTATTCCCAGTCCGCACCGTATATAATATTAATACGTTCTCTCTGAAATTTGTAAAGCTTTGCGCTAGTCAATGGATTCTATCAGGACGGGCTGGTATTCAACGAGCTGCAATAATGAGGTTTAAATACGAAATATCAGACCTGATCAAATCCGTTGTCGGGCATGCAGCCTCGCCGTGGGTCGAAACGCGGTCTAGTCAGTAAACTATTATTGCGGATTTTGACGCACTTGATTTTGCAGACTATCAGTTGGCACCACCAAAATAGCGCGTCTGTTATTGTGGCCAATCCTCGTCGCATCAGAAGACTCTTTTTTTTTTTTTTATCTCACCACAGCGCACGAGAACGCATCACGGTCTACAAATACACTTCGGAAGGTAAGTACCAGCCCTTTTGGCAATTACTAGACAATCATTTTATCTTAGAAATGATCAAGCTAACGCTTTGTAGTTCAGAGCGACTGGAACAAGCCCCCAAACAACCCCCTTCGATCCTTCCTGAGTCGCGACCTCTACCAAAATGCATCCTGACCTTGTACAAAAGCTTCACGATGCCTCAGCAGACGTCGACAAGCTGTTAAGGCTTCCCGATTTCCGCTTCAATGAGACAAAGCCTGTTCTGAGCTATAAGCATTATAAGCTCTGGACTGCTCTGGGTGCCCTCGACAACAACTACCGCGCTCGCAAGTACCAGTTCTTGGTCCAGAAGAGACTGCTCGTCATTTATGACTGTGCCATCACCGCCCATCGTCAGAGTCCTGCCACAGCCATAGACACCGACGAGTTCCTAGCTGCTGCCCTACATCAGATCAACAAACGCAACGTCATCATGGCCGACGACCTGACCCCTGTCACCCTGAAGCTCGTGCTGGATATCTACGACCAGGCCTACGCCCGTGGCCGCAAGCCGACGGACATCCTCGCCGACGAGGGCAACGAACCAAAGACCAGTGTTCGTGGCCAGCTAGCGTCGGCGGCGCGACGGTGGTGGATGGACCGCAGACAGCAGGCACGGAAGAAGGGCACGGGGACGGGGGAGGAGCCAGCGTACCCCATCCAGGCAAAAGACGAGGCTGACAAGTTGTACATTCGGCGTTTGCAAGATGAGCTCGTTCAACTGCGGGGAGAGAACAAGGAGATGGAGAAGGGGCACCAGGTAGAGGTGGCCAAGATGCGCAGGATCATGGCCGAGATGGAGAAGGTGGTCGATCATCAGGCTCGGAAGATCGAGCGCTTGGAGCGGGAGCCGACCCCCAGCCCTTGGGATCATTCCCGTTGCCGCCACGAGCATCAGGGTTAGAATCGCTTCAAAGTTGCCGTGGTCCGCTGGTTCGCGGAGGTAGTCTCAGAAAAGTGGAATTAAATACCAAGTGCTTCCTGGCACCAGTGTGTGGTAACTAGCTGGAAATCCCGACCCCCGTGATTTGATATACGAATATCACCGTCCAGTAGTCGTGGCAGACCTCGGATGAGTGTATTTAGAAGATGATTTCGGGGTATTTGGGGGTGCAGAGTGCTATTGCATCGCGGTTTCAGGATTTTTCTCTAAAGGTTTCCCGAGGTCCATACTCGCTTTCCTGAGATACCGTATACCCCCCTCCCTTGCGAAATAGTGTCTAAGATCGCCTCCTCTGTGTACAAGTTTCTCGAATACCCCCAACTGCAAAAACTATCATTTACAGCCTTTTTTTTTTTGGCCTTCGATTGCGCTGTATTCACCGTCGGTGTAGCATCTTGGGCTGTCTTCAGATGTCCTTGTTTATGCTGACCTGCGTCAGCTAAATCTTGGAGTCATGTCGAGTGGGAAGAGATACACAAGCAGCTTGAACGGCTTTGGAAGTGATGGGATGGAGCTTTTCTTCTCGTACTGGACAGAATTGACGGTGAATCTACAAGTATTCTGCTATCGCAATAAAGGCGCAGGCAGGAAATACACTTTGTTCTGGTGAAGGGTTATCTTCTATCGAGCTTGCCTACAGCAGGTCCATAAGAGATTATCAAATTTTGTCTTGTTTTGGTCTCTGTTTATTCTCTAACAAAGAAAAAAAACCCAAAACAACAACAAAAAAAAAAAAAAAGATCTGGTCCAGTGGCTGTAATCATAGCCTAGCGGCAATACAAAGGGAGATTGCATTCGTGGCAGCATTGCAAGTTCTTTGTCCCAGTCGGTGAATGGCTTTTTTTTTTAAAAAATAAAAATTATCGGACGCACTTGTTGTGATAATTCCCGCCGGCAACTTCATTTTCGTTTTCTACTCGAGTGCTGCACGGAACTTTCGATGGCAACGCAACCTCACTTGCCGACCATGCAACCAACTGCAGCTTGATTGACTGAACTTTCAAACTTCCATCTCACCCGCACCACACTTCCATCTTCGTTCAACTGCACAGGTATCCCACAAATACAACCTAAAACGTAATTCTTTCTGAACTCGACAATTCAGTCGCGCAAGATGGATACGTACCGCAAGGTCGCGCCCAACGATGACCCCACACAAAACCCATCCATGCGATGGGCTCGAGAGCGTCTGCTGCGATTGTGGTCTCCTGCCGAGCTCCAAGATGTCGAGCACGCCCGTGAGCTCATTCAAACAATGGACCATGACAGGGCTCGCCGGATCTTGGGCGAGATGCTGCTGCCACAGGCGCTGGGCGACGACAGCGAGAAGGTGGTGGCAGAGATGGCATTCCAGATCATCGGCCGCGACAAGCTTGATCAGTTGGTCGGTTGTGGCGTCAATGAGTCCCATGAGGCGGTGAGTCACTTTGCTTTGAATGCTTGAGATGCCAACGGCTGACCTTTTCTAGACACCAGATCGACAAAACTCTCAGCACCCGTCTAGCGACGCGCCATCTTACACGCCTGATCTCAACCTGGAGATGAACAAGGACAAATGCGACGCTTCTGACCCTCACATCAATCAATCCAACCCTGCAATGGCATCGATCATTACCGAGGGCTTCAACGACTTCCCTCCTTCCACCAGAGCATTGCCGCCCCCGCAAATCATCAACCGTGGCGGTACCGTCAACATCAACTACCGCATCTACCGAGGTTCAGCTCGTGCTCGTGACAAGGAGGATAACGTTGGAGTTGATGAAGGTGTCCTAGATGAGGAGCGGTTCTCGACAACCAGCCCGACACACACCTATCTCAGACCGATGGTTTCTGACGGCGCAATGGCGACGTCCGCAGTGACGTCTGCCGACCAAACCCCTCGTATTACGCCAGACTGGATAGTTTCGGAGATCGAGAAGGCAAAGTTGAAGGAGTCAGTCAACTTTATGTTCATGCGTATCACCAGCCGTGCCACCCTGTCGAAGGAGCTGAAGAAGCTCGCTGAGAAGATTTCGTCAGAGAAGTGGGATGACAAAGACAAGCAATACGTTCCCATCACACTGGGAGCTGATCAAACCGGGAGCACTGTGTTCCCTGAGCCTCTGATGAGCCCTTCTCCATTCACCCCTGACGGGAACCTGATTGTGTCAGCGTCTGAAGATGATTGTGGGAGTCGAGGAGAGCCATTCAACATCACCCAGAACTCACTCAACAGCAACGGATCACACGACTGCGACAATTCCCCCTTGGACAAAAAGACACCAACTAAGATCGGAGGTACTTTCACTGATCCGTGCGACTCTAGACGGGATGACGAAGAAGAGGATACTGGAAACAACACACTTTCCCAGTGCACAAGCACCGAAGGTACAGCCACAGAGCCCAAGGTAACCCAAGGCCAAAAGGATTCGGGTGCTTCCAAGAAGAATCAGTCATGCAACATCAACTCCAAGAATGAGGAGACCCTGGTTATACGTACCCAGCCGGACCAGGCCTCCTCATCGATGGAGGTAAAAAAGAAACAGCAGGCTCCTCGCCCCATACTGGACGGACAAATAAGGCTGGATGCAGGCGTTCCCATCATCCCTGACTCCTCTGACATGACCACTGCTCCTTCTCACGAAGCGAGCAAGAAGAGTCCCAAGCGTAATGCAGGCCCCAAGATTCTTCCCAAGACAGCGCCCAGCGAGGGGACGCCCCAAGACACCACAGAGGCCGCGACATCCAAAAAGGGCCCAAAGCGCGGCGGCAAGGCCGGAGCGGCGTCTGACGCAAAGAATGACGGGAACCATGCTGGCCGCCCGACAACGCGCGCTGCCATCAAGGAGAAGGAGAACAAGGACACCGCTCGAAAGGACGTGCCAGGCCGCAAGGTGGAGAAACAGCCCACCCAGAAGCCCGCTGCGTCGGGCGACAAGTGTATGAGAAGTACTGATAGTTCGGTGAGCAGGCCCGGCAGTGACCGCTCCGCACGCACCTCGGCCCTAGACCTCCTCGCGCGCATGGCGCTCGAGGCGGTCCCAGCTGTTCCTTCACAGCGGCGGGGCGCCGCCCAGAACATGAGCTTCCTCCTCGGCGAGACGAGCGAGTCTCGCAAGTGTCGCTTGTGCAGGACTATGTTCACCGATCAGACCAACGTCCGCCAGCCGGACGGCTCTGCGCCTTGCTCCTACCACCCTGGTACGTTATTCTGTCCTCAACCAGGCTTTTCTAGTATCCAGGCTGCTGACATGCCATGAATCAACAGGAAACCTCGAGCGCGATGAAGCCAACGGTGGCGAGTTTGCCTTCACCTGCTGCGGTGGCCCGCCTATCATGGTCGGCCCAACACTGATCGCCATGAACCTGGTGTCGCCTGGCTGTGTCAAGGTGTACCACCAGGACAAGAAGACTGCTTTGAATTGGGCCACCTTCACTTTGGAGGATCCGATTTTGTTTGAGGGCTGAGTTTCTGATTGAGCGTGGCATCCCAGACAAGAGAAATGATGGCTAGATTCGGCATTGGAGCTGGAGTGATTTAGGTCATCCTCAGCGCGATGACTGGCAGGAGCCTGGAAACGATGGAGGAAGGACTCTTTCGCTGATACTGAAGACTGAATGATTGATACGTAGGTAGGTAGCACCGGGCTACTACCTGATTCATAATGTCCCAAAACTGGCGACGAGAAAGGAGACGAGACCAATGTCCAAGCCCGAGTCCCTATCGTATGTTCCTGATCCGAGGCGCAGATACGTCCGCCGCCCAACAACCGTGGAGGAGCATCATGGTGAACAGCATGAACTGTATCATTGAGGTGTCCAGGGTGATTGAATTGATTCCATGAAGAGAGGGATGTTCAGGCTCAAACCTGGCCATAAGTCAGGTTTTTATATGTGCCGTCCAGACCCATATACCATATGACTAATACCACTAATCATATGTAATCCTACCTAGGCTTGGCTTGCTTGAATTGACTGAACGCTTTCCATCTGGATAGCATGATAGCAAATTAGGTTACTTGCTTGACTTGTGACCACCTGCACATCCGACTCATCTTCCTGCTAAACATGCTTGATGACACCTCTTACCTGATTGGCAACCAAAAATGTCTATATACGTGAAAGAGAAGATCGACCGAGGAAATGAAAAGCGCTCGAAGAAGACTGAAGTTAGAAGAGTGTTTATTAGGCTCGGGACCGTAAAAGATATTGGCTAAGCGCAACCCCTAGGGTGCCTATACCTGAGACAGTAATGACTAAAATGACGTGCCCTAGGCTTGATTTGGGGAGGAAGCTGTATAGTTTTGCCCTCAAAGTGAAACTTAACTGGCTTACGAAGCGAGTCGGAACTATCAACATCACTTCTACTCTGTAGGATGCTTCTAGTGCTTGGATTCTGCATGACCTCGAGAGGCTAGACTCCTGCAGCAGACCGGGCGCGAAGATCCCACAACTTTAACTCGAATTCAACTGCCTTCCCAAGTGCCCGGGCATTACCCCCCTGTATCATCACCTGGTTTTCGGGGCCGAGATCTATTCACAGCCTTGCATGTGCCAAGACAATCCTCAGCCCTGCGGGAAGAGTGACGTCGGCTGGGTCTCATCAGGCCGAAGGGAGCAGGCATCACCGCAGAGGTGTCTTCCCTCAGTCTTCGCTTTCGCAACTCTGCTGGAATGACGTGGAGTATTTCTGGGTCCGTTGCCCAACACCTCGGCGAGTTAGCTGCTGCAGGCTCTAGGAGTGCCTAATCCCTAGTCGCGACCCGGCGCAGAGGGAGGAATACGCCGGGGGTTAAGTTCTTCCGTTCCGTAGGTCGCAAATCCACGAAAAAGAAAACTTAGTACGCGGGCCAGGACTCGAACTCGCGACATCTTGCAAGGCCTGCCGTAGTGCATACCACTGCACTATCCGCCCAGACCAGCTCCCGAAGCCCCGACCGTTTTACGGGTTACTGACCACCTACCCCCTACCCATCATACCTAGAGGACATTGAACCTCTAGCATCGAGTCAATCTTCCTCTTTCTATCTTCTTTGCCAGTCGAGGTGATTGCATAAAACAAGGAGAGGCGATTAGATTGAATTGACCACCTCGCTTCACGCGCATCCTTGACGCGCTTATCGTCCCCCGGGAGCAACCACAAAAAATTGTTCTCTCTCTGCCCCTCCCCATTTTCATCATCGGTTGCGCTTTACGTCCTCAGACGATCTTACCTGTGCGGCCCAGCCAACCTACCCAGGTATCTACAGCACCGCCTCCTTTCACAAATCTCAAGGCTAACAGTCCATGGTCGGCCAGTAGTCATGGCGCCTCCCAAGGCAAAGAGTGAATCGCCAGAGTCCACCGACGAGTTCTGGGCCGCGCTCTCCGAGCGGGAGAGACGCGTAATCTGTAATCATCTGATGAACTACAGACGTGTCGACATAGAAGGCTTCTTTGCCTCTGCCATCCGTTTGGTGTACGACTCGAACCCTTCTCGCGACTCTACCGAACCCACCAACACATCCAGTGTCGGCCTATTTGGAGGAACACCAGCCCCTCCTCAGGGCGCAGCGGCCGACAGAAAAGCGACATGCAGTACAACTGAGTCTAATGCAGGCCCTGAGTCTTGCCCAGACGCTTCTGCCTATGGAGCCACCAAGGCTCCCAGTCAGGGCCGGTTGAGGACCACTTCATCATCTTCTCAGAGCACAGCGGCCGACGAACAAGCCACAACAAACGAAATGGTCCCTCCCACCTCTAGTTCCCGCAAAGCTACCAGCACACCCAGTAACGGGCTGTCCGAAGGCGACACGACCACAAGTGTTGACCGTGGTCCACCCAGTGCCGGCAACAAGACTGTCAGGGACGAAAGCAAACAGCCATCCAGCACATCGAGCGTGTCCCCGACTGTCTACAGCACCACTGGAGGAAATGGAATATCGGAGCCCGCCGGAACGGCGCAGAGCAGTGAGCTCGGCGGCAGCTACAACCCAATCGCGAATTGTTTTTGCAAATCGTCCGGCGCAAATGCGAAGAGTGTACCTACCAGCTCAAGCGACGCTGCGTCAACGACAGGCGGGCTCGGCATGGCAAACACGAGCAGGACCGGCGGCTTGTTTGGAAGCTCGTCCTCAACTGCTGGTGGTAGTAATTTGTCCGGGAACTCGTCTTCAAGTGGCGGTGGCTTGTTTGGAAATTCATCCTTGACTGGCAGTGGTGGTTTGTTTGGAGAGCCCTCGACAAGCACAAAATCTCCAACTCCAACACAACCCACCCCAGCCGCCAGTACCTCCGGCTTCAGTACAAAAATCTCGTTCGGATCCATCAATACTCGGTCTGGAATCAACGCTTCGATCAAGAGTGAGGCTACACAGCCAAAGACTCAAAACGGCCTCGCTGTGTCAACCGCGGTTGTGGACACCTCTGCAGAAAATGCCACCCTGGGCAGAACAACTGAGGTTCAGTCGATACCAGCTACTGTATCCTCGTCCGACACCATAGCTGCCTCCCTCTTCGGTACTACCCAACCGACCACGAGCACACCAGTTAGCGCAAGCGCTTCTACAAACCCAGAAGCCCAGATCCCGTCAAACATACCACGCCCTTCGATGTTTGGGGCGAGTCTCGCTTCCGCTGCGAAGACAGCCGCTGCTACCGATAGTTTTGGGCCAGCTCGGGGGTCCAGTGACGCTATCACCCGCGCTCCCTCCCAGGACAAGACGACGACGAGTGGTGCTTCGACAGGACAGACACAGCAGCCATCAGAAGTACAGAAAACAAAGTCAATTTTCGGGGCTGTGAATGCGGATGCATCCTCTTCAGCTCATTCTGCGACTACTGAGGCTATAGGAGCCCAATTCGGGTCAACACAAACCGTCTTTACTCCATACCAGGCGAGAGAGCAGTACAGTGACATGATAATGGTCTATCAGAACCGTCACTTCCTACATGATTTCCAGAAGCTTTCGCCCGAGGAAGCTAGATTAGCAGATTACAACGCAGGACAGCGATCGAGCAGCTTACCCATTCCTCTCGGTGGATTCGGTAGGATGCAGTCAACAGAATATTCGTTCGGTGATTCTCTCACTTGGCCAGCACAGCGTACCGCAGCCCCTAGTCCACCTGCACAGGCGGTGCAGAACCCAAACAAGGAGGGGACCTCGCGGTTGAACTTGTTTTACGGTGCCTCCGGTGCACCACAGTATGCTCTGCCTGGTTCCAGCACAGGCACATCCGGATTCAGTCAGACAGATTTTTTGAAAAAGTGCATGCATTGCCAGAAAACGTACAACTCTCAGCTCAACAACAGCACGAGTTGCTGGCGGCACAGCAGTAAGTTCCCACGACCCAAGCCTCTCAATCGCTCACGGTTTATGGGCCCAGCTAGGTCGCTAACGTAACTGTAGTGGGTCCAAAGGGGCAAGTCTCGCCTGGTACACAGGAATGGTTTTGTTGCAATCAACCTAGTTCCGTTGCTGGATGTAGAAATTCCATTCATCACCCTCAATGATTTTGAGGGTGAGACGATACCATGGGAGGCACTGCTGCCAATTGATGCGCTGTACGACCATCAGCGCAAAACATGACGACGGTTCGTTGCATAAGATCAACTGAGATGTTTGGACGAATGGAAGCGCAAGAGGAAGGAAGATGGAAAGTTGAGGGGGCGATCCCAGGCCCATGCCTGGCTTTGACGCGTGTTAGCAGTGTGCTCTTCTACCTGACAGTGACGATTACCTAGACTAGTGAAATCAAATATGCAAACCGTGACGAGATAGATACCTTGCACTTGTTTATGTGGGTCCATTGTGCTGAGAATATTAGAACACGTGTGTTGACTATAAACCCGATTGAAATTACTTGCATATAGACAGGGTTGATATTTTAGTCACTATATATAGTTAGTGCCCTGACTAAAAAACTATACATAATTTTTTAAGGTCTGACTAAAACTAACTACTATAGTTGATATAGTGCAAAATTATAGTATTTAAAAGCCTGCCCCCTTCTAGTAAGGAGAACTAATGCTAGATTAGCTTATACCTATAAATTGAAATTTCTATATGCTTAAGTAAGAATTAATAGTAAATTCCCTAGGCAAACTTACTAGGGTCTGTGGGTAAATCTTCTACGCATTCTTTAGCGAATTTACTATAAATTCACAGGTGAATTTGCTACTAATTCCTGCGACGAATTCACTATAAATTCTTTAAGGAGTTTAGTAAAGGATATTCCTATTAGTAGTTACTAGTAGTTACTATTAGTTACTATACTAATATAATAAATTAAACTAATAAACTAACGTGGTTGTACATCGAGTCGGTCACGACATCGAGTCGGTCACTTTTCGCACTACCTACCACTTCAATTGACCAGAACTCCACAACAACACATGAAATTCATTCAAACTACTCGGAATAATCGTCGCTATCTATTTCTCCAGCTTCTGGACATGTTCGCGCATTATGGCCAGTCTTACGGCAAATGCCACACGATCGTGAACCCGTCCGCCTCCGTTTGGATGCACCACCATTTTCACGCTCTTCCTCTGATTCCTCACCAACTATACCCTTCTCGACCAAAA
>MUZH01003931.1:0-30637 GCA_003012965.1 Juglanconis oblonga | reverse complement strand
TCCGAGGCCAGGAAGCTGATGATCGATGGTCGGCAGAAACATGATGGACGACGTCCTCATCTCCAACTGTGAGTTCCACCAGGCCGGCTCGGCTCTCGTGAAAAGGAAGAAACATTTTGTGCGATGAGAGACAACATTCTGACGGAGTGAGCAGTACCACCCGTCCTCCTGCGATCAGCCCTCCGCACGCTCGTCTCCCAAGGGTCCACCACCCAGCGGCCCTTTGTCGAGCACATCCGCAAGCGCCTTCACGAGTCCCCGCCGCCCTTCACCGACGCGCGAGAGCTGTTTCCTCAGGACGCCGTCGTCAGCCAGGCGTGCTCGGAGTACATCGCCTCGACGAGATGCGTATTCTCGAGCAAGCTTGCCACGGAGGCCTTGCCCTAGTGAGTCACCGACCTCTTCCTTATCCGCCTTGCCTTCTCTCGTTTGGCGAGCTGACGGGTTCCATCTGGGGGGAAGTTTGACGCATTTCGTCGATGCGATCGCTGAGGCAAAGGCAACCTGGGCCCTCGGTGACGACCTCGACAAGGTCCTGGACAAGTTCAGCGGCGACATCGTGCAGGCCGTGCAAGCCCTCAAGGAGTCCAAGCCGGAGCCAACCCCCGAGCTTCTCGCCGCCCTGCAGGCGCTGCTGGCCAGCTTCCACAGCTGCGCGACATACTGCTCCGGCGCCTCGCCCTCGCTGAAGTACCCCTTCACCCGCGCCGAGAGACAAGTCCGCGATGTGGTCGGCTTCCTGGACCCGGAGGTCGTGCTCCCGCCGTCGGCTTCGCACCAGCCCATCTCGGTGGACCTGTCGAAGAGGCAGGTTGCGATCCAGACGTTCCGAGTCGGCCCGTACCAGATGCCCCGGCTGTTCAACGGCCTGTGGCAGCTGTCCTCACCGGCGTGGGGGTCGGGCAGCGCGGAGAGCCAGGAGGCGGCGCTGGCGGGGTTGGTGGAAGATGGGCTGAGTGCTGCTGACATGGCGGATCACTACGTATGAGGAGTCCTCTTCCAGTTTTCGCGAGGGATGCGTGTTCCGGCTGACAGGTTTCACCGCAGGGCGATGCTGAGCTCATCTATGGAGACTTCCGCAGTAGACTACCGGCTGCGATTCGGGATACCGTCTATGCTGCTACTAAGTGGTGCATATTCGCGCCGCTCAATCGTCCTGTGACCACGGAGTTTGTGCTCCAGGCGGTCAAGGAGCGGTCTCGACGGCTGGGCGGCCGCGTGGAGTTGTTGCAATTCCACTGGTACGCTGTGAGTTTGGCCATGAGCGCAGGATCAATGGTATAGACTGGGGCTGACGTTATGCTATACAGTACACCTCGAAAGAGTACCTGGACATTCTGGTAGAGCTGGTCAAGATTACGAAGACGCATCCCGAGCTCATCTCGACGATCGGCCTCTGCAACTTTGACGCAGAGCACACTGAGGAGGCCTGCAAGTATATCCTGGAGAAGACGGGAGAAGTTGGGCTCGTAACGAATCAGGTCCAGGTAGGTCATGACACCACCACCAAAGTAGAGGGACGAGCGCTGATAATGACGGTCCCAGTTCTCTCTGATCGATTCGAGGCCACTGCAAAAAATGAGTGCGGTGTGCGAAAAGTACGGCGTCAAGCTGCTGACGTATGGATCCTTCGTGAGTGCACTCGGCCAGCTTCAAGAAGGCTTCTCGCCCTCAGAGGCACACTGTCGCCGCGAAGAATATCCAAAGACTGACTCGTTGGTTTGCGCAGTGCGGAGGTTTCATCTCCCCAAAGTGGCTGGGCCAGCCCATCCCCGAGATCTACTCGGAAGCCAGCCAGCTGACTCCGTCGCAACGCAAGGTAGGTCACGAAAGCCTCGCGGAATGACAGCCATCGTTTCTAATGCAAGCACAGTATTTCGATATGCTTCAGAACTGGGGAAGCTGGTCGGATTTCCAAATGCTGCTGGATACGCTCTCCTCTGTCGCTCGGAAGCACGGTCCCGAGATTTCGCTCACCAACGTGGCCACGCGTTGGGTTCTGCAGCAGTCGGCGGTGGGGGCGGTCATCGTTGGCACGAGGCTGGGTGTTTCGAGCCACGCCTCGGATAACCTGAACGTGTTCCGATTCCAGCTGGATGAGGAGGATATGGCGGCGATCAACAAGGTGGCGTTGGGCGATGGGCCGGGCCGGGCGAAGGCGAAGGCGGTGTTTGACAAGCTGGGGGACTGTGGGAATGAGTATCGCGCTATGCATTGATTCTGTCGGCACAGAGGATAGCAGGATAGTCTGTAAGGGTTTTCGTAGTCACGGTGGAAACAGACGTGGTCGTATGCCTTGGCCTTGGGTGGCGAGGCTATCGTCGATTGCGGCTGAAAGCTCACCTGACTACTTTTCCGCTGACTGGGAGACTTGACTGGGCCAAGCCACAGGCATCTTGGAAAAAGGAGACTGTCCATCCATGAAAATCGTCGTGGTCCTGGGTCTGGTAGTATGGCATTGTTTTCAGCCACATCCCCTCCTGTTGGTGGTGATGGGTGTCCAGCGGAAGACGGAGTCGGTGTCCAAGCACCGGGCTGGCCGGACCCGAGAACAGACCTAAACCGGGGACGAGTGGGTCTTGGGTCTGGTGAATCCGCAGTCCGTCCGGGGATTGCGGAGTAGGGGCGTAGGGAAGAGTTATCGGTGTGTGGAGGTGGGTCATGCCGCCATGGTTTGCGGCGACACGAGCCACGAACCACGAACCACGAGCCACGAGCAAGAAGCCACTTGCAAGAAGCCACTTTGTCCTCTCTGGAATTCTGGAATGTGGCCGGCGTACGGCGTACGGAGTAGCCAGCGGACGTCGTAAGATGGTGGTGATGATGGTGGTGATGATGCATCGAGAGAGGACACGACACATCTTTGCTGGGATACCCCCCCCTGCCCTCTTGAGAGGGTCGACCAAAAACCAATGGGAACGGCGCCCGACCAGAGTTTTGTTCCTGACGCCAACCCCTGACCAAACGGAGTCGTTTTCAGGTCATTTGATGCGCTAGTGCGGCTGTCACACCCGACGTCTTCTGGAAGGAAACCGACATGCTGTGGCAACCCGGGAGGGATCCCTTGGTACCGGAGAATTACCTTTACTCGTCCAGCCAGCCAGCTACGTTAGGTACCTACCTACCGTACCCTTGATCCATGACTTGGCAGCTGGGCGGCAGGGCGGCAGGGCGGTAGGGCAGTAGGGCAGTGTGCATAGTAGTGTGTAGATGTTTCAGAAACTTGGCCACCATCGTCGTGCATGACAATGAGAAAGTAATTCCAGTGAGTGGGGGGGGATGGCAGAGGAAAGGGGACAGAGTACGGAGTACAAAGTACAAAGTACAAAGTAGTCAGCGAAGAAGAAAACAGTGGACCTTGTTCTCTTCAGATGCTTGTCGCTGAACGAGGCAAAAGCCTCGGTGTGGGGGGGCCAATCCTTGCCTGCCACTCAGCCACTCTGCCACTCTGCTATAGGCGGCCAGGCGGCCAGTCCCGCTGAGTCAACAGTGGTTAGAGGAGGGTTGGCCGGGGTTGGCCAGGGTTGGCCAGGGCTGGCCAGGGCTGGCCGGGGTTGGCCAGTGAGCATCCTGGCATCTACCTAGGTAGGCTACGGCGTGGCACTCTGCCGTTAGCAGCCTCCACCAGTGGGCCACTCACACAAGCTGGAGCTGCCGCAAAACATCGTGAGTCCCGGGCCTGACCCAAACCGGCTGGAACCTCTCTCGCAAAACCTGTCATACTCGCCCTCCCTCTTCCTCGCGCCCCAACACGCCCGCTCGTCCTCACCACCGCCCACCCGCGCGCCCACCCGCCCGACTGCAGCACGTCTCAATCGCCATGGAGGACCACTCCCCGTCCGCCGACACGAGCCTTTCCGAGGGCCATGCCGGCTTCGGGCCTTCAGATCTGGCCCTGAGCCTTGGCGCCGGGCTCGGAGATCTCGACATCCCTCTCGGCTTCGCGGACCAGGCCTGCAAAGAATGCCGCCGCCGCAAGTCCAAGTGCAACAAGGCCATACCGACCTGCAATCTCTGTGTCAAGTACCGCAGACACTGTCTGTATGAGAAGCACTCGCGCACTCCGCTGACCAGAAAGTGGGTCTCCTCGCCTGGGACGACCTTGCCTGCGAGGACGTCTATCACATCGTCTCATCGCAGCACCTGCCCCTCCTCCCACACCCACATCCGCGCCCACATCGCTGACCCGCGCATACAGACACCTTACTGAGGTCGAGGAGAGGCTGGAGCGGGCCGAGGCACTCGTCCGCCAGATGCGCGCCCTCCTGCCGCCTCATCTCCTGCAAAGGGGCGGTGCATCCCGCGCCGCCCGGTCGCCATCGCAGAGACCAAACACCACCTCCAGCGACTCATCGTTTGATTTCAGCAAGCTTGAGCAGCCCGCCTCGAGCTCGGCCTCTTCCGACACCATCAAGTCTCAGGACCAGATGAAGTCCGAGCATCCCGACGATGCGCCTCATGATGTCGAGTCTACCCCGGGGCCGAGTTCCACGCCTGCTCCCTCCGGCGCAGACCTCAAACCTCCCGGTGAGCAACAGCACCCGCCTCAGCTGCACGGAGGACGCCTTGCGCCTTTCCGCGTGCCCCAGCGAGGCATGTCTACCATCTTGGAAAGCCCCCCCGCCACCGATGATTTCGAGTGGGACGAGCAGGACGACATGGCCAGTCTCGCTCAGGCACTCTCGCCCACCGGAAGCGTTCCCGATGATGCAGCCCTGGACGGCATGGCTTCGCTCTCGGTCAGCGAGAAGGAGGGCGGCTATCTCGGCGTGGCCTCGGGCGCTGCCTTCATACGGCTGCTGGAACCCAATATGAAAAGGCGAACCCATGCGAAATCACGGCCATCCACCACCACGTATCCATCCTTGGTCCAGCAACCGAACCCCAACCGACAAATCGCCGATATCATGATCGATGCTTATTTCAAGCTCTTCCATCTTAGCTACCCCATCATCCACGAGCCGACTTTCAGGGCCCAGTTTTCTGAGGTCATCCCTCGACCACATGGGGACTCGTGGCTTGTCCTTGCCTACGTCGTTGCTGCCATCGGCGTCTGGAGCTCGGCAAAAACACCAGACAACCTTGATCTCCAGCTTTTTGCGCAGGCCAGGTCTATCTTGAGCTTCAACTTCCTGGAACTCGGCAACTTGACGCTGGTCCAGGCCTTGACCCTGACCTCCAACTACCAGCAGAAACGTGATAGGCCGAACTCGGCCTACAATTATCTGGGTCTTGCAGTCAGGATGGCAATGGGTCTAGGACTACACAAGGAATTTCAAGGCTGGAATATCTCACCCTTGAATATGGAAATCCGTCGGAGGGTCTGGTGGTCACTCTGTGTCTTCGACTGTGGTGCCACCATCACCTTCAGCAGGCCCTTGACCTGGCCTTTTGATGGTGTCGAGGTGGCTCTGCCAAGAAACGTCCATGATAGGGTTCGTCTCGTTTTCTCGACGTACAAGGGACCTACCGCGCTGACATTTTTGCCTAGGAGCTCACGCCTAACTCGCTGAGCTACCCTGCCGAGACTGCGGACATCACGCCATACAGCGCTGTTCGCATACAAGCAGCCTTCCATCTTGCCACAAATTACATATACACCAGGGTCATAGGCAAGCCGCTTCCAAGCGCCGAGGAGCTCGTCGAGCTTGACAAAGAGCGTATAGAGCCCTGGCTGAAGGAGATTCCGGCTTGTTTTGCGGAATCTGCGACCGTCCCGCCCAAGTACACGTTTGCTCATGTGGGTCTGAGCTGGCGGTACCGAAACTTCCGCATCATCATGTACCGACCGTTCGTCATCCGCAAGGCTTTCCGGGCTCGTGATGGTCGTCCAGATGAAGATTCCCCTGCGAGTCTCCATGCTTACAACAGCTGTCTGGCCGATGCCAAGTACACCATCACATCTATCAGCAATTACTGGACCACCAACGAGCATACTCGGATGGCTGCGTGGTATGCATTGTAAGTCATTCGGTCCTCCCATGATGTTCGGAAAAGCTGCGTCGTCTAACATGGCACTTCAGATATTTCATCTTTCAAGCAGCGCTCATCCCCTGCATCTGTCTGCGTAATTTGCCCTTGTCTGATCGAGCTACCGACTGGCGCCACCAAATCACCACCACCCTGCAGACGATCGCCTCCCTCGCACCCGTCAACGTCAGCGCGGCACGATGTTATGGTGTGATCGGCGAGCTATGCGGACGCTATCTGGATACTATCCCGCCACCGTTCCCACAGGCCTCATCCAACATGAACAACGCCGCGAATGACATTCCCTCGATGTCGAGCCATATGGTCAATAACCATAACGGCAACGGTAGCACCCATGGTCACATGCAGCACGGACAGCATCACCAGGACCCCTACCAGCAGCACATGGATGAGATGATGCTTGCTGTCGACGAGAGTCCGCAGACGCAGATGAACAGTGTATACCCGATGATGTGGCCGAACGTGCCAGCATTTGAAGCGGCGGATCAATTTATGGACGATGCTTGGATGGACTTCCTTGGAGGTGAAGGCGAGGGTGGGCCAGATGCTGGCAGGGCTTGGTACGGACAATAGGCAACAAATACCACGATACCCAGACATCTTTAGTTTCGGGTCAGCTTCTCGACCTCATTCAACAGGCCAACCCAACCGCCCAACAGCCTCGTTCAACCTCAAGGTCATCTCGCATTTCGAACCGCGCCCACGACAAAAGCATTACCAAAAGACAACCCCCCCCCTCCCAAAAAAAAATAACGCCCTGCCGATATGCTACAGCGCGCCCCCCTTGCGGGTATGGGTATTTGTTTTGCAGTGTTGGCCCGACCTAGAGGTGGGTGCGGTCGGCACTGTGTCTGCGGGATCATTGGTATTTGCACGGCATCTCTGCGCATGCCAGAGGCAAGCTCGTAAGTTGACTTGTCAGAAAACTGACTTGGGATGTCGCCCGAACTCGGATCCTCCCCGTGGCGTCCCACGGAGACGATGCAAGAACTGGACTATTTATAAGGCGGTCGCCTTTCCAACTGCGCCAAACAAACCCCCTAGCCGTACTGCTCACCCGGTTGGCAACTGTTGCGCTAGCGGGGTTGAGATGGACTGGTGCAGTTTGCAGGTGGGATGCATGTCACGTTTACGTTCACGCGTGTGGGCGGCGGTTGGGTTCGGTGACGACGCGGTGGCAGTGTGGGCACGATCCGCAGCGCGAGCACCCTTTTTTTGCAGGGAGCGTCGAACCCTCGCGGTCGTTTCTGGTGGTGTCTTCCTCACTAAGGGAGATATCATATTTCCTTTTCGTTCGATATCAAAGATTCGGAGGGTTCGAACCCAGTGTTGTTTTTCCCTCCCCAGCGGTCGGCGGTGCACGGAGTTCTGGGAACACAGGCAAGGTGTTGTTGATATCCTGATTTCAGCGTTGTTCTTTCAGCTTTGCACTTTTTATACCTACCGAGACGAGACGAGACTCACGTAGATACAGAACTGGACAAGTGAGTGTGTATATCAGATGTAGATAATTCAGCCTTAGATTCTCACCCGACGGGTTACGTCCCTAGAATATAGAAGCTCGATGACGACAGTCCCTCTGGGCAACGTACCAACGCTCGTCGCCCGGAGTTACTCTCTGTGTCTCCGCCTATCTCCACCCGTGTGGCCGCCCATCCGACGACGGTCTCACTCTAACAGAAGCATGATCCAGCCTCCTTGTTCTTCTCCAACAACCCCCAATCTCCCTGATCTTCCTGCCGCAACACACAGCGACCACAACAACAGACTTCGTCTCTAACCTCTGCTGAGCCTCGCAACTGAAGCTACCCAGCACAATCAACCAACTCATCCTCATCATGGACGACTCCGCCCGCCTGCGCACCGCCAAGGCCTACATCAACCACTTCGCCACGCTCGACGCCACCGTCCTCACCTCCCTCCTCGCGGACGACGGCTTCACGCACATCATGGCACCGGCGTCCCTCGCCATCCCGGCCCTGGACAAACAAGGGTTTCTCGAGCACAGCGCCGGCCTGCGGAGGATCATGGCGGGGTTCCCGGTCACTGCGAGGGAGTTCTGGGAGAGTGAGAGCGGGAACAGCGTGCTGGTGTGGGCGACGAGCAGGACGGTGTTCAGGGACGAGGTGGTGGTGGGGGAGAAGGCGATGTGGGAATACGAGGGCGAGTATGTGTTCATGTTGGAGATGGATGCAGCTGGGGAGAGGGTGGTCAGGGTGGTGGAGTTCTTGGACAGCTTGAAGACGGAGGAAGGGCTGCGGCCGCTGATGAGGAGGGCGAGGGAGAGGTTGGCGGTGCTAGAGGACCAGAGGACGGAGGGAGGGAGGTTCGGATGAACCGGTGCTCATTGTTCACCTCATCGTGGCATCTCTGAGCCTCATCAGTCGTTTACCTTTCCCGGGGGATGGACGGGGCCCCCAAGTCGAGAGACACCCACCTCGTTGGCTATTGGTCACCAAGGCCGACGGTGATACTCTCTCGAGTGCCTCGTCCGCCATGATCCTCGCCTCGCGAATCTTTCTCCTGTGCTCTTCCTTCCTCCTCTTCTGCTCTTTGCTCTTCCCCACCACCTCCTGAAACTTGCTCGACGCCTGGTGGGAGGCCCTCGTCTCTAGCCGGCTCGGCAGGTGGAAGGTCACTTTCCTCCGCGTGCTGTTCTTGGAAGCATCACGACCGGCCTTCTGTTCCGCCGTCCCGAACTCAGCACGGCTTCGTCGAGGTTGCGTTTCACCGCTATGAGCACCGCAGACTTCCTTCATCACGTCGACTGACATTGCCATTCTCGGTGTGATCCAGACCGGAGGAGTGAACAGAAGAAGGAAACCAAGAAGGACATTGGCGGGGGGGCCGGAGCTCCTTTCTTCACTACCGGACAAGGTCGCACGCGCGAGGCATGTTTATGGTTTATGCATTTCTCCGACGTATTTATGCACTCCTCCGACGTCGCTCATGACGGATGCTGGGCCAGTGAGCCGCTTCACTCTCACAAAGGTAATAATACCCGGTACCCGGTGCTTCCGTAGTATCGCTTTCAGACTGTCAAGGCTCCGGACTGGCAGCGTGACTATTCCTAAAGTAGCTCAAACCAATGAAATGGCATCACCGTCATGTCAAGTGACACGTTGCCAGGCTTACGCTGGGTGGTTGGCGAGGCCGACACGTCAACCACGTGCGAGCAGAGTGCTCAGATGATTCTGCGAGCAAACCTTGTGTCACACTACCTTGGATGCCGTTCGATGAAGTCGCAGCCACTCCCATAAAAATGAAATTCTCAGGCTTGCCATCACTAAGCCCCCGCAGCCTCTCATTCTTGAGAGAGGCCCCCAGACCTGCGCCGCCTCCCCTAGGCGCTTGTGCCAGTCTCTAGCGGGGCCTCCTCCTCCTCCTCCTCCTCCTTCTTCTTCTCACCAGACACCTCGGCCCCTCTCTCATCGCAGTGTCCCGTCACGAAAACAGCCGCGATCTCGGTCCGGTCCTCCTCACCACCCTCCTTCATCTCCGTCGTCAGCGCGACGCCCCGCCCCGCCCGCACCCACAGCCCCGTGGTCCACGTCGTCTCTTCCCCCTGCGACCAGGCATGGCTCGCCCCGTCCGCCGCGAGCGAGATGCGCGCCTGCGGGCTCACCCACACGGGGTACACGAACGTGTCCGTCGTGAACGCCGTCTTGTCCACCTTGTTCTCCTCGGACGGCAGCACGACCAGCGACACCGCGTCGCTTCGGGCCGCGTCGAACTTGCCTAGCGGCGCCCCCGTCCCCGTCCCCGTCCCCGTCTCCGTCTCCGCGACCAGCAGCCGCCACAGGTCGATGAAGACGTGCCGGTAGATATCGTAGATCTCCTCTCGCCACGGCGACACGACGCTCCGCAGGTCCAGCGGCGCCGCCGACGACGACGCCGCCGCCGCCGCCATCACTACTACCGGGCTGTCCAGCAGGTGGAGCTGCGTGCGCGCGAGCCAGCGGTCGTGGTCCCACCTCGTCTCGGCCGGCTCGTCGGTGATGTCGTGGCCGAGGGCCTCGCACACGTCGCGGAAGCACGCCTGCACCGTGGACGGGTCCGCCAGCTCCTCGTTGGTCAGCGGCGGGTCGAGCAGCCAGGCGCGCCGCAGCATGGTGGATACCTGCCGGAGCACGCCGTGCGCCGAGAAGTCGATGGTGCGCAGCGCCGCTCCCGCTGCCGCCGGTGCCGCCGCCGGCTGCTGCTGCTGCTGCTGCGCGGCGCTAGCTTGCTGATCTGGTGCTTCGACTGACATGATGGAGGTAAGTTTTTTTTGTCTATCTCTCACACCCTCCCTTTTTTTTCTTCTTCTTCTTTGCCCTTCCGGGTTTCTTCCTGTCAAAGGTGAGATGAGAATGTACCGTTGGATGCGGGGAGGGAGAGAGTGCCGTAGACAGCGGCCTGAGGCAGGAGCACAGATGCCTCTAAGGGTTATAAGATCTATAGTATAGACTATATAGAAAGCCAAGTACCCCTAGCAGCTTAGCCGCTGACGGTTCCTGGCTAATACATCTCAATCTATCTTCTCGGACTACTTGTGCTCACTGAAGAGAGGGAATCATAGCCATACTAGCCCACCACATCCGCCTGGCGGCCTGGGAGAGTTCGCGACTGGTAATGCACCGTTCGCCTCGTAGCCGGGCGCTCTTACGGATCCTGATTGCTACCTAGGTACCTCCAGGTAGGACCTAGGTGACAAGTCACCGCCGCGATCCGGGTGACCGGTCCACGGCCGCGGCCAGGCTGACTAGTTAGAAGGCACTTGGCATATGCATAGCGGGGAGGGGGGGGGGCTTGGCTTGTTCACCCGACGTGGACGACAGGGAGGTCTCGCTTTGCAAAAGGCCGAGCCGTGCGTGATATCTCAAGCCGTTTTTTGCCCACCAACCAGATGATTGCGGGTCGTCATCGTGTACCTGATCCAACGCCCTACTTGTTCCCGAGGTTCGGTCGCGTGGTGTGAGAGGGTCGGCCGAAGATGCTGCGAGCGGGTGTCCGAGCTGCCCAGGCGGGCGGTTTCGCCGCCGGCGTCTGCTTTCCTGCGTGCGTCATCCTGGAAGGTCGAGCGGCGCGGTGCGTGTGGGGTATCGTCGTCGTCGTTGTTGTTGTTGTTGTTGTTGTTGTTGTTGTTGTTGTCTCTCCCGCTGCCAGGCGAGCATTCCAGCTGCCCTATTTCAGGGGCTTATTGGTCACGAATCTCATAAAGCAGGGAATGAGCAAGTGACAGGATAGTACCAGGGACTCGGCGCGGAAGACTGCGCTGGAAAAGAATACAGAGAAGGTGATAGTGTAAGGATGCTTCGCATGTTGTCTCGGCCCCCCTACCGTTTTGCCTCACTAGTATGTTCGGATTTTGTTTGCGAGGCTCCAATTTAGAGCCTTGTTGACGTCTTCATTCGTTGGACCACACATAGTGAGTTAATGGGACGCAAGTAGGAACTCTCGAGCGTGGACACCCAATGAATCGATCGCACGCCTCATGTGAACACGCTCAGGACATTAGTGAACTGTGGGATGGTATTGACGTTCGTCTGAGCTAAACTGAATTTAGATAAATACTGAATTGGGGGGGGGGGGTTCCAAAAATAAAAGCATGGTTGGTTCCCTTGGTATATCATAAGGCCCATTTAGCGAAATCCAAAATCGAAATGAAATTATATATACATTTGGCCAAGGCATTCGAGTTTAAAGTCTACTGGGTAGAACTATGCCAGCTTATAGGTGCGCAACCCAAGCTGATTTGAGCTTCCAAGTCTTCGTTTCTGGCCTCCCGCGATTTCATATCGCAGCCAGCCTGAAAACGCCCTCTTATTTGTCACGCACTCGTCACCACTTTCCTTATCACCAAAATCCTTTCTGAGAATTCACCGTATCAACGCACGTTATGGTGCCCAAGCTCACTAACCTCACGGACGAAATTCTGGGCGTGGTTCTTGAAAAACTTCTGTCTATACTGCACCCCCGAATACGGCTACGATGCTCCCGACAGCTACTTTTGAGTTTGTAAGATAGGAGAACAGGACCCGCAAAGCCCTTCGTGGTACTCCTGCAGGGACTCTCGAAATCTCTACTCTACATGCCTCGTCTCGCGAAGCTTTGTATAAGGTCGGTAGCCCAGCCGCTTCTGCACGATGCTTTTCTGCCTGGCTATAGCGACTCCTGGCGCTTGAAGGCCTTGTTCTGGGACCAGCGGCTCTCTGCCTTTCTGCGCACTATGCTTCGATGCCGGGACCTAGCTGCTCTCGGTGGTACGTATATCCGTATCTACTCCGTTATATCAGGCCGGGCGAGGCATACTCGGTCCTCGACGAGGTAGCGCGCGTTCTGTAGAGCTTTAATGTTATAGAATATATTGCGCGCTTTGAATCGGTGCTGAGAGAAGTCGGTCTCTAGTGGACCGAGGCCTCGGAACTGCTCGTGGTGGTGTTCGCCTTGGTCCGAACTATGAGCTCCTGAACATTGGGAGGTAGACCAGCTGGTCAAATTTTGGAGTCCGATGATACGGCTGAAATTCTTGAATTGTGTCCAACAATGGTCTCTTTGATGCCCGTGGAATATTGTGTGAACATCTGTATCCTGAACCCTACCTAGTACGGCTGAGCCCCCTTACTACATATAATTCACCGGATCCATCTCCAACTTCATTTCCCAGACAGGCTCCTGCTGGTGAACAGTGTTAAGGGTCCCGGTTCAGTGGTCTACGCAATCGCGTAGACGTTCCGTTTTTATGACTCACTACCTGTGTCCGTCCCATGACTTGGTTGGCGATGCTCCTGCATAGGGACAGCCTACGGCCTCGCCTGTGCTTTATGATTATTGTACCAGTACACAATATCGACATATACGGCTAGATCCAGATCAGTCGAGTTAGGCTATCATGCGTCCCGTCAAGAGCAACTGAGGAATGTGAGGCAGGAAAATTTGCGACGGAACCAATAGCATACGTCGCGAACGCCCCGGCGTCCACCCCTGTGTCCTCGAGTATTTCCTGCTGCATCTTGACCTGGCCATATGTGCCCATGACCACGGCGTACAAACAACCAGGTTCTGGTATATCACACCTCAGCTAGGGTATACCGGACTGGGGAAAAAGCACTCCCTCTCTCACAGGAGTAAGGCCTTCTCCACGCGCTGCCCCCCCCCCCTGGCGACTTCGTCCGCCGCATGCTCTCAGTCCACGAGAACTACGACTTCCCCCGCCTGCTCTAGGCGGGCCCAAAACCCTACGACAGGCGTGACTCTTGTCGATGAATCTTGGTTGAACAGATATATATATATATATATATATATAGACTGGGCTCTGCGTGGCAACTCGGCGTCCACCAGGCCGCGAATGGCCTCGGCATGGTTGGTTGCGGTGGCAATGTTGGTGTCGACAATGCATGGTGTGACACACTTCCGACCAGTTGTGGCCGTGGGAGACAGTCATGGCATGTTCTTCAATCAACAATGTGTCAGCATTCAGGTATCCAGCTGTTACAGAACCAAACTCAGGTCAAATCAGACTAGAGAACCACATGCTCGTCCAACCCACCATCGTGACCTGCTCCCACGCAGACTCCGCGCAAGCCAAAATCATCAAAACACCATCGGTCCCAGCCCCTTATCATCCAAGGCCGTCTGGACCGCCCCTTTGATCCCATCCAGGGCATCCCTCCAACCCTTTCTACCCCTAGGACCAGCCCCAATCTCGTCCTCCTCTTCAATGACCCAATCCAACCACCTGACCAACTTTTTCGCCTTCTCCATATCCCTCTCCTCAGTGACCACGCGCGCCAGGTACTTCTCAAAGACCTCGACATCGGCTTTGTGAGGACCCTCGTCTTTCGTCTCTCGGTGCCATGCACTCAGCATATCTTTCACCTCCTGCACGGACGTGAGGGACGTCGCCGTGAAGGCAATCTTGGACGGAGGTTTCGGGAAGGCAATCTTTGTCTGGCCGCCGCTGGCAGCCTCTCTTGACCGGTTTGAGGCTCCACGTCGACCGGGAGCCTGTACGTTGAGACCTAGGCCGGACCGCTGGGCGAGTTTGCGCCGGCGATGGTCCTCTATGACTTCCCGCCGGACCTCCTCGGGCAGTTCGGCCAGGAAAGTGGGATCGAGCTCCTCAATCTCGTCAACCTCGCTCTCGGCCGCAGCTCGTCGGTTGCCCGCAGTCACGAAGCTGGTCTGCACACGGCCAGCAGTGGCGTCACGTTGTTTCTCGCGGTTCCTACCCAGCATGCCTCGTAATCCACCTCGACCTCTTTTGGAAGGGCTTTTCTTCGGCTGCGGACGGAGAATGGTCCGGTCTCTGCGCGGTGACTGTGGCTGGGCAGGGGCGTTCTGCGCGCGTCGTGGACCGTACGACGCAAGGACCTCGGCCTTCACGTCGTCTGGAAGAGCGTTGAACACCTCAGGGTCGATGTCTGGCGGCATCTCATTGTCCACCACAGCGGGGCTCTGATCGCGAGATTGCGGTCGAGCCGCCTCCGCCTGGACCACGGGAGACTGTTCTCGCGAAACGGAAGCGCAGGACTTGCGCCGACTTTGTTGCGCCATCAATCGGCTGCGAATATCTTGCGGCAACTCGGCAATGACAGCAGCATCCGGATGCGTGGGCATGATAAACTGTGTCCCCATCATATTCAGCGGCGTAGTGGCCTTCTCGTCAGCCTCATTGGCCCTTGCCAGCGCCAAAGCTGGGTGGATGGACGAATGCTTTGGTTTTCGGGGCGTCATGGGGTCCTCCGCGATAGGATCATCCGTCATATCACGCCTAGCCTGGAGACTGATCGTTTTCGACTGCTCAGGACTGCCAAAGTCTGAGATGTCATCAGCACCCTTCGGCGGAGGCGCCGATACCTTCTTTGACGGGGAGGTCGCGGACCCTGCCCCGAAGGCGCCAAAATTGAGCTTTTTCTGGCTCCCATCAGGGGCTCCGGATGGCTTGAGCGGCTCAAGTTTCTGAAGCTGTACGCCCAGTCCTCGTAAGTCGCCTGGGCTGAACTTGAAAGATCGGAGAATCGACACAGCCTCTTTTCCAATAGTCTCTGCGTTGTGCGTAGCGACTCCGAAGATGGCGCTTTTGTTGAATGTGTCGCATTTGCCATGACCCAAGTGTTTTGCCGGATCCAATGGTGCGTCTAGCGAGCGGCGCATGATCTTCATCGTGAGGTGCTTTCCCTTGACGCCTTCGTTCAGCAGCCGTTTTTCCAGCTCTTTGCACAAATTCAGGAGGAACTCTTCGGCTTCTGGCTGGTTGATGAATCGAATGCCCCAGTTTACCTCAGCCGATACGGACTTGCGCACCGGTTGGTCGCCTACCTCAGCACGGTCGATGCCCCTTGAGAACTCCCAAAGCTTTTCGCCGGTCTTGGGGCCAAGCACAGACACCAGGCGCTCTTTGGAAGCGTCTCTGATATCCTTGACCAATTTGATGCCCATCTCTTCGAGTTTCCCACCGATACTGTATGCCACGCCCGGGAGATCTTCCACCTTGAGTTCTCCCAGAAACCCAAGCACCTCCTCTGGCTTGATTTGATATTGGCCAGCGGGTTTGGCTCGACGAAGAGCGACCTTGGCAAGCAAGATATTGCCCCCGATGCCAACAGAGACGTTGCAGCCCGTTTTGTCTTTGATCCGCGCTCTCAGCTCGGTAGCAAGATTGTTCGCTTTTTCCTGCTCCCTCCAGATGCTTCCTTCGGAGATGCCATGGCCATCAGATCCCGAGGCGTTCAGTACGAGTGATGTGACATCAACCAGAGCCTCATCAATACTGACGCTCTGCACAACACCACCCACTTCCAAGATGGCCTCGTAGAACAGCTTGCTGGCGTCCTCGTACGCAGGGAAGTCGTATGGCAGAACCTTGAGGTCTGGACACATTTCTAGAGCACGCTTCATCCACATTCCGTTCTTGACTCCAAACTTCCGCGCTGGGTAGTTGCAGGAAGCAATCTCGGAGCCTGTGCCTGTGCCGTGTGCCACAACCGCTGGCTTATCGACATATTGAGGGGCACTTTTCAGTGAGACGGCGCAGAAAAAGCTGTCAAAGTCCACGTGCATGATGTATCGTCGGGCCCCAGGGCGGCGCTTGATGGTCTTGTTCGATCCGGGGCCCTTCTCGTTCGCGAGTCTTTGCATTTTTGATTTTAGTTCCGCTTTCCACGTTGAGAGATGATGCAACCGGCTTTCGGCGTAGTACTGCTGAATGAAGCCCGGATTTGCGGTGGAGGACTTCCTCATCCTCGGGTCGGAGAGCAACCACGCGTTGTGCTCTTCAGATGTCATCGGTTTCTCGGGAGGGCCGCACACATCGCTTTCGACGTTGTCTGGAGGTTTCCCGGTTTCCTTGGGGGTGTCTGCACGATTCTGAAAAGGTACAGGCTCCGACTCCAGTTCGTCGACCTGTATTTGCTCTAGGTTAGGATCCTCGACACCGTCATCTTCGCGAGGTTGTTGTGCTGAGGTAGGAGACGATGTCTTCAACTCTGTTTCCCCCAGTTCATCCAATATCTGCACATCGTAGTCATCCTCGATGCTTTCTAACGGCTGTAGTTTCGATGGCGTAAACATGGATGATGCAGGATTCTGAGTCGCAGACGAAGGACTGCCAAATCTGTGGACCGGGCTCGCAGAGCTCTTGGACTGATTGGCGTAGAAACTGTTCTGAATCTGGTCCTTGTAGCCTCGCTGCGGCGTATGGGCCTGGGAAGACAGTTTCCCGTCGTCAAACTTGATGACTTTCTGCCGCGAGCCCTCATCCAGCACCCGGTATGCTGACCACGGGAGCATCTTGCCCGCGGCGATCGAGTCCACGACCCACGCCGGCTTGACGATCCGGTAGTCCTTGAACTCGATGGCCTTCTTGGGGGTCAGCGATGAGGCGATGATGTGCGTCGCCATCGTCTTGGAGTCCAGGTACTGCAGGAACCCAGCGCCATGTTCAACCAGCTGCTTGTGCAGGACATGCAGGGGCGGCTGGGTGTAGCCCGATATGTGCGCAACGATGCCCTTGAATATCTGAGGCCTGCCGCTGGTGTCTCGGAGTTCGGCGTCGAGATTCTGGAGCTTGATCTTCTTGCGCCGGAAGTAATCGTTGAAACCACCAAAAGCGCTTGGTTCGTATTCCTCGCCGGCCTCGTCCGAGAAGGCGTGCTGCTCAATACGTTTGCGCACCGCGCTAGAGTTCTTGTCGAGTCGGCTGCCCATATCGAGAGAAATCGATGCGATTATAGATACTGGCTGGTATTTCTGGATGGGCCAGTTCGATGATCACGCGACCTAAGCGTCATGGTGCGCTGCGCGGAAAGTCTGCACGTTGGGATATGTTAGAAACATGTTAAAAAATGGCGGATGGTCCGGTCATTCCATCCCACAGGAAAGGGATTCCACTGCAAGAAAATGATGCCAGTTCCGGAGACCACTCAAGGCCTGGCTAGATGGTCAAGCAAGTCGCGGTGACGTGCAGAGCGCGTAAATGAGAGCCGCGGTCTGGTCGCGGTCTGGTCGCGGTCTGGGCTGACTCGCAAGGTTCAGGGTTGGGGCTGGGGTTAGGGTCTGGGTCTGTCCACCTGCCAAACCGCCCGCGAGCATCTCGGCGCCAACAAGCTCGACGCCTTCTGCATCCCCCTATCTCTTCCCCCCAAGAACGCCGGTTCTTCTCGCCTCGAGACCTTTTGATGGGGCCAGGCTGCCCAGGATGAACAACGAGCAGTTTCGGAAGCTACTACTCGCCAACTCGGCCAAGTCGCCCGGCGGAGAGCAGAATGGCGCGTCGCCATCACCAAAGGGCTCTGGAAGCGCTGTATCTTCCTCGGCCCTCGGATCGCGCATGAAGTCCAGCATACCTATGACCCCGTGAGCCATGATCTCGGTCTCTCTCTCTCACACTCTCTATCTATCTCTCTCTCTCTCTTCCACACCCGACAGACAGGACCTTAGCTGACCACTAACTATCCCCCCCCCCCGAAGGCGATCGGTCGTAGGAGCAGGCCGAAACGACTTTGCTCGACAGCTTGCGGAGCGGAACAACCACCCAGACCGGCCACCCAAGAAATTCCGGACCTCCGCACCGAAAGGCAGCAAGTTCGCAGAGGGCTACGTCGACCGCGCGCGCGAGAGACAAGCTGCCGCCGAGGACGAAGACGACAAGGCCGCGCGGATCCAAGCGCTCGAGGAGTCGCTCAAGAAGGAGGAGATCGACCGGGCCACGTTCGAGAAGCTGCGCAGCGAGATAGCCGGCGGCGATTTGTCGAGCACGCACTTGATCAAGGGCTTGGACTTCAAGTTGCTCGAGCGAGTCCGGAAGGGCGAGGATGTCTTTGGTGATACGCCCGCGCCGAGTACAGCGAAGGCCGAGGTAGAGGCGGAGGCGGAGGCGGAGGCAGAGGAAGACGAGGCTTCTGGGGAGGGCGTTGATGAGGCTTTCGAGGAGCTGGAAGACAAAGAGGTCGAGGTTGTTGTGAAGGAGAAGGCTAGGAAGAAGGGCCAGCTGGCTACTACAACACTGGCGCCAGGGCAGAAGCGCTCAAGAGACCAGATCCTGGCCGAGATGAAGGCCGCACGCGAAGCTGCAAAGGCGAAACGCGAGTCCGCGCTGGGCAACAGGTTCAAGAAAATTGGCGCCAAGAAGGAGCCAGGCTCGAGGATAGAGCGCGATGCTAAGGGCAGGGAGGTGCTCATCATCGTCGACGAGGACGGCAACGAGCGGCGCAAGGTCCGGAAAGTGGCAGCCGAGGTCGAGAAGGAGCGTGAGGCTTTCAAGGTGGACCCGAACGCGAAGGTGCTGGGCATGGAAGTGCCAGAATATTACCAGAAGAAGTTGGAGGAGCAGCAAAAGGACGACGAGGATGTCAAAATGTTCTCGGACGTGGACTCGGACTATGATCCTCTGCAAGGTTTAGGTTCCGAGTCGGACGACGACGATGAGGGGGAGGAGGAGGAGGAGGAGGAGTCTGGGGGCGAGGCGAAGAAGAAGGCCAGATCAAAGTCTCCCGACCGCCGCTCACCAAAGAGCGAGGGCGAGGTTGGCTCGGAAAGCCCCCCGCCAGCAGCCAAGGAGGCTATGGCTCCCCCACCAAAGCCGCAAGCACCCGCACAGCAGCAGCACCCTCGCAACTACTTCAAGTCCAGCTTGATATCGGAGCAGAAGGTCAGCGGACCAGCACTCAACGATCCATCCGTGTTGGCGGCCCTCAAGAAGGCCAAGACGCTCAATGCGCAAGCCAAGTCCGAGGAGGAGCAGAAGGAGGCGGACCGAGAGGCAAGGCTGAAGAAGATGCTTGCAAGCGCGGACAGAGACGCCGAGGATCTGGATATGAGCTTTGGCACGAGCCGCATGGAAGACGAGGAGGATGGGGAGGACGATGGCAAGGTCAAGCTGTCCGCGTGGGGAGATGACGATGATGATGATGAACGTGGCGGAGGCAAGTCCAAGCGCAAGAGAGGCCCCAAGAAGAGAAAGGGTGATGGCAATAACATTGCCGATGTTATGAAGGTCATGGAGAAGAGGAAGGGGGCTGGTTCATAGGGGGAGGGCCCGATCATAGGAAGCAGTCGCCGATGAGAGTGATACCCCGAGATATCCTGCCTCAGCAGCCTTAGCAGTTGGCATGCTCGTTTCTCCTTCCTTTGGCATTGGAACGGGACTATCAAATTCACTTGCTTGAGCAGAGAGTTTTCCTATACAGCGCCACCAACCCGAGTCTCGCCCCTCCGGGTCCGCCATAGATGGACGCACAAGGGATGATGACCAGTCCTGCACTCACAGCCCGTCTAACCAGTCCAGGCGGGAAGACACTCGTGTCTACGTAGAGAAGATACGGCGTAGAAGGCACATCTCCTTCCTCGGTGAGCTTGGCGACGCTTCCACCGAACAGATTGTTGGCCGCCTGAACCTGAACCTCGAGAGTTTGCCCCCTCGCAGCCGACGGCTCACCCGGGGCTTCCATCGCGACAACACTGTGCAAGCACCCACCACCAGCCTCGGAGGTGAGGACACAATGCTCGACCGTAGCCGCTTGATGACGCTCACGGGACACGCGAACCGCGTCCGTGTCGGCGCTCAACCCGCCCAGGCCCGCGTGCGCATGCCACTCCGCCTCCGCCGAGCGCGGGAGCTCGTCCACCTCGACGGCAAAGAAGAACGGGACCGGCTTCCCCTCCTCCTCCTCCTCCTCCTCCTGGTCCCCCAGCAATGAGTAATCCGGCAGACCGGGCTTTGTGCCTGCATCGCCGCCATCACCAGTGTAGGACATATACAGCGGGTTGAACTTCCGGTCCCACAGGTCCGGGCCGTCTTCGTCTTCGTCTTGGTCGTCGTCCGAAGAGGAAGAAGACCAGGTATGAGCCTCTTTCCAAGCCCTCCAAGCCAGGCGCGCTTTCTCGCGGGTAGGCAGGGGAGACCTCGATCGCGCGGAGCGAGGGAAATACACCGCCGCCCCCGTCCACCACTGCACGCCCACCTCCGTTCCGATGCGCCAGAGGTGCTGCAGGGAGAGGATAAGCTGCATGTCAATCCCCTCGGCCGGCAGCTCCATGCTCGCCGGGACGAGCGGGATCTGGCCAGCGATGTGGGTGACTCTCGCACCGCTTTCCGTCACGGGGAAGCTGATGGCCTGGCTGTAGGGGCCGATGTTTGCGGGCGCCCAGTATGACCTGCTCTGGACATGCAGACCTTGCCTGTCTGTCTCGCCGGTGTGAAGGGTGAGATAGATGGCTATGTTCCCGCTTTGTGGGGGGAGCAGGTCGCCGCAGGAGATGGTCACGCGCGACGGCGGATTTGGAGAGGTGAAGAGGGAGCCGTAGATTGCGTTGATGGCGGGGAAATCGGTCATGGAACGCAGGATGATCGCGGTGCTTATGATGGATGATGGGGAGAGTTTTAGCTGGACGAGGCGCGACTGGATCTCGTTGATGAGGTGGGCTGTTTCTTCTTGGATGGTAATGGTGCTGGTGGTTTCTGGACTGGTGATGGCCCACGTTTGGAGTCTGTCGGTCGGTTCAAGGGTGAGAGGGTGGTGCGGTTTGCTGGTAGGTGAGAGAGCTGCATCTGCGTCCTCCTCAGCACCAGCCTTCCACCGGTCCAGTACCGCCGCGAACCTCCGATCCCATAAATCCGGCCTTCTGATTTTCAACTCTTGCGCCTCCTCCGTCGCCTTCTCTTGGACTTTTGCCCTCGTCACCTTCAGCCACGCCTGCCCACCTCCCTCTCTCACAACCACTCTCTCTTCCTCGTCAACGACCACTCGCTTCTTGAACAGCCTCACCGGCCCATCCACAACAAGGGTCTCAAACTCGCCGCCTTCGCCCAGCACGGCACCGGTGTCCAAGCCGGCCGAGCCGAATCTCCCCATGGCCTTTTTCAGCCTCATGACGCCTTTCGCACTGGCGACATTCTCCCACAGGAACGACTCGTCTAGCCCTCCCGACGCAACCTTGATGATCCTGGGCTCCATCCCGGCGGCGGCCATATCCAGAAGCAGCTGGGCTTCGTCTTTGTCTGCAAGGATAGGTGGGGGAAGGATAGGATACTTCCACAAGTAGGCTAGCGGCGTCAGACCCAGCCGCAGAGCAACGGACTCTACCCGCGTGCGCTGGTAGGTGCTCAGGATGGCGCCTGCGCTGAGAGCGTTGGCTTCCGGGTGATCATTGATAATAGATCTAAGGAGCGGGATCATGGACTCGGTCTCATCCTGCTCTGCCTTCCCTTCTCCGTCTTGGGCTGCGGAGTAGTCCCGCCCACTCTGTGCCGCACCACCGACAATGGGCCTTCGGTACAGCGGAATCCCCGTCGCCTCCGCGTAGAGCGGGATGACCTGGTGCCCAACCGTCTGGTACATGAACGAGTTGAGGTCTGCCTCTCCGGCATCCCCATGACCCAGCTCTGCCCTAGCATCACCACCAGCTCCCACGGCCGGCGCCGTGGAGCTTGAAGGGTCTAGGCCGACAGAGGCCCAAGCTTCCCCGCGACCTCCGCTAGCCGTAGCCCCGGCGCCCACAGACACCACCTTCCCGTCGGGAGCACCAGAGGGCAGAGGCAGAGGCGGATGCAGGTTCGCCAAGGCAATTACCCGATGGCCGTGCTCCAGGCAGTGCAGCGCCGAGAAGAAGCTGTCCTTGCCCCCGGACACCAGCGCGATGACATGGAGGCCGCTGGACGCCATGGCCGAGGAGGCAGACGGTCTGAGCGGGGTGTTTGGCTGGTGCTCGTCAGATAGGCCGGCCGATCGATCGACAGTGCATGTGTGTATGGTGTATGTGTATGTGTATGTGTATGTGTATGTGTTTGGCGTGACTTCTTGGCGATAAGCAAACACGCCAGGCCCGGCCCCCCGAGATTGCCGATCTCTCCCGGGCGTGTAGATAGCCAACAGTCAGATCTGATCGCGTGTCCTCTCTCTCTCTCTCTCTCTCAGAGCCTCGCAAGTGGAGCGCCACGATGTCAGGACCCGAGTATCGACTGACGCAGCACCACCACCCCAGGCCAGGCCGGGTCGTCAGGCACTGTGCGTGGCAGAGCAAACCAGATAGATCCCTGGTCCCCTCCCCCGGGCCCGTAGCTTCCGCGATCCAGCAACGACTTCAGCTCGTTGATCGGTGCTCGTTGATCAGTGCTCTGTGCTCTGAAATAGCACCGGACCTGGCGGACACTGTTAACAGACGACGGGTCGAGTCATTTCTGTACCTGTGACTCAGTGCGTTGCTTGGCCCGGATCAGTCTGCGACGGAGTAGGTTGGTATCTTGGTCAAGGGCTCGACAAGCTGAGGCTACGGATAGGGTGATTCCGCCCAGCTCAGACCGGTGACGTGAAAGATCTCCCTTCCATCTCTGGGTCTGATATTGGGTTTTCGTCGACTTTGGTCCCCACCGCGTGCATCAGGGTTAGGGTCATAGACCACCACCACCACCACTCCCCGCAAGACGCGTTGATTCCGAAACTGGCCACTAAAGACACTGACCGGGACGGAGAGATTTGAACGTCGATCTTTCACGATTATGAACGTACGGTCAGGATAGTAGTGACAGGGTTAATTGATTTCTCTCCTCCCCTCGTCCCTAAACCCCCGACCGGGACGGGGTTTTATTAGAGCAACCTCCGTTTGCTCCTTCTATTACTATATAACGCCCCCTACTAAATAACGACTAAGACCCGAAGGAGTTTTAGATATAGAGTAGTTAACCTTAAGCCAAACTCTCCTTTTAGATAAATAATAATAACCTATTCTATTTTAAGTTATAAATTCTATACCGCGTAAAAAGCCTAAAACTACTCCTCGATAATCTATTATAATAGATAGCCCTATTCCTAGTTTAATTAGCCCCTTCGGGTATTATTATAAAAATTCAACCTATTATAATAAATAGTCCCGTCCCTAGTTAATTAGCCCTTCGGGTATTTATAGGTTAAAAAAAGAAAAAGAAGAAGAAAAGAAAAAAAAAGGAAGAAGGAAAGAAACCCCGCCCTTAAGTATTATCGGAGTTTGAATTAGAAACCTTATTATTAGTCTCCTCCTTATTTAATAATATAACGATAACTTCGGGGTTATCTCTCTAATTCGAATCGGGGGTTAGGGGCTAGTCTAAGGTTATTATCGATTAAGAGGGTTTTATAATAATAAGGAATATTAAATTTTCGCAGGGATTCTCGATAATATAAATTACTTTCCTCCGACCTTATCCCTACTTCCCTAGCTAAGGGATAGGGTTCTTATTATCGTTAATTAGGTTAATATATTAATTAGCTGCCTTTATTCTAATATAATTAATCTTCTTTAAGAGTTATTATAGCTCTCGATTATCTTCTAGAAATACTTTATTTAGAATAAAATTAATTTATTATCGGGCAAACTTATTAATTCGGCGCCTATTCCTACTCCCTAAGAAGATATAGCTATATAATCTCCGATTCCTTAACTGTATTTAAAGCGGATCTTCTTAAGGTATCTCTCTAATTATATCCTAGATCTTACGGATTCCTCTCTTCTTCTTAGAATAATCTAATTATCTCCTAATCTTTATTATTACGAAATTAATAACCTTATTAATAATATAGCCTATCTATCTTATTATAAGCTTTCGGCCTAGGGTAAGATTATTACTCTTATTCTCCGATAAGCTATTATCTTCTTTACCCGGATTAATTCTTCTATTAGGGATAATAGGTACCCCGTCCTTTATATAAATCTCCCTAGCTATATTATTATTAACCCGCCTAGCGAATTCTTGCTATTATTCGTTCTTTAATAAGCGATAAAAGGGGAGGCGTAATTATAGGTAATCGATTAGATCCGGGTCTTAGATATAGTAATCGTTAAGGGATATCTTAATAGGTTATCTTCTAAATATATTAACCTAATTATCTATTACCCGTCCTAGCAGCTCCGTTATCTCTCTAAAGTTCTCTACCTTATAATATTACCGGCGGAACTTATTATCTATAATAGCTCGGAATAATTTTTCAAATTTATAATATCCTATTATATCCGGTCTCTATTTATTAAGGCCCGATAAGATAATAGTTTAGTTATTAAGATTCCCTATAAGATAGTCTTCTTTATCTAGATCTAGGATAATATCTAAGTATAAAACTATATTATAGATTTCGGAATCCTAGATAATTTGCCTTAATATCGAAGTAAATTTACTATTAAAAGATGCCGCTTAAATAATAATAGCTAATAAAGGGTATAGGTTATTATAAAAACTCCTCTATACTAATTATAATAAGATTTTAACCCTTAGGTTAAATATCGTAAGAAGGCTTAAAAGCTATTTCTTAATCTCCTTATTCTAGGTTCTAGGAAGCCTTGCCCTTGCTAATATATATAAATATATAATTATAATATCTATCTGATTTTATTATAGTAATTCCGTTATTAATCTAAGGCTTTTAGGTATAATAAAACGTTTACCCCGGATAAGGACTTTATTAAAGCGGTTAGAGTTTAGAGATCTAGGGATTAGTAATAGTCTCCGTCCCCGAGGTCTATCCTAAACTAGAATTTAATTAAACTAAAGTTTATTACTAACTATTATCCCTAAAAGCTAAATAAACTTATATTAGGGTTTACTTTAATTATTAACCGGGTTATTACTAAACTCTTCCTTTAAAGCAATAGGGTTATTAAGTTAATAGGGATTATATTAATTATCGAGTTCCTATTATAGGTATCTAAGATTATTAGTATCCCTTACTAATAGCAAAAGTTCCTTAAGGACCTCTTTATCTACTTATAGCAGGTATATTCTACGGAAAAGGAGTTATTATTCGAGTTATATAATATTCTTAATATAATCCTTATTAAACTCTTCCTTTAGCTCCCGGATTTATAATTTAAGGTAATTTCTTATATCGATATCTCTAAAGATAGGTTTATAATATCCTGCTTTTATAAGCTCGGTATAGTTTAGCTATAGTATCTTATTAATATCCGGCCTAGCGCTTTCTCCTATATTGAAAATAGTTACGAATTAGCCTAGCTAGTCGATATATCTTACCCTTAATCGAATCTCCTCCCCGATATTTTCTCTAACCTAATCGGTAATAAATACTATTATTACTGCTATATTAAAGTTGCCCTTACTATAGATGCTATAGATTATCTAAGTATTTTATCCTAATCTTCGGTATTCTCAGAATAGTTATAGAAGACTAGGCGTATCTTCTTTATACCGGTTAAGGAGCAAATATCTAATAGAGAATATAAGATATTAAAGCCCGGCTCTAGGGGTATTTATAATAAGGAAATTATCTAAGTATTAAGTAGTAAATTATATCTCCGCAATCTTATAATAATACCTATCGAGTAGAAGATATTCTATTATTATCTAGTTAGTATCCGGGTTAGCTATATACTAATATTATTATCTTAAGATCCGTCTAAGCTACTCCTTACTCCTATTCCTCTTTAACGCTTTATACTAATCCTCGATATTATCTAATCTAATCCTAAATAGGGGTATACCTATCTCTTAAATAATAATAATAAGTTTTAGATATATTATAACCTAGGCGTAAATAATCCTATAATTAATAAAGCCTTTTAATATAGAATTATTAACTTTATTATCGAAACCTATTTCCCTTATCTTAGTCTAAATATATTCTAGATCTGCTAATATTCTATTATAAATAGTTTGCCTAATATCGATATACCCCGGCTTATCTATAAGGGATTTATTTATAATAATAACCTAGGTATCCTCGGATTCTAGGCTTCTTAATTATAACTATTGCTAATTATAATTATCCTAATTAAATACTTTTGCTAGTTTTCTATTATAAACTCCTGGGTTTCGCTTAGCCTAATCGGTTAGGCTACCTCTTATTATATTTACCGTATAATTTTAGCTAAGGTTATCTAGAAAACCTTCTATTATAATAACCCTATACTCTTCGATCTAGCCGGGGTAGATATTTAATTATCGGGCTATATCTATTAGGACTATAAGTAGCTTAAGTCGGCTTTATTTAAATTCCCTACTAAAGGAGGACTCGAATCGTTTAGTAGCCTCCTTTATATCTTTATCCTAGACGCCGGCATTCCGTATATATACCTCTACTTCCTTTATTATAACTACTTTTCTTATATCCTTAGATACCGATAGGGTCGGTATTTTATAACCTTTAGGCTATCGTCCTACCCTAGGCATCTTATTGCTATAGTTATTATTATCCTATAATATAATAGGGAGTTATCTTTGCTTATTATCGTTTATATCTAATAATTCCGAAAGGGTTAGTATTTCCTAATTTTCAGATTAGCATTTAGACTACTATCTTATATCTAGTATTTCCTTATCTTAGTTATCGCCTTCTTAAGTCTAAGATAATAATTCTAAAGGGACTAGTGCCTCCCGATCCTTAAGTTAATCTCCGGATTACCGTCTTATATCTAGCATTTCCTTATCCTAGTTATTCCCCTGTTATTATTTCTTTCGCTTACGTAATTTCGCCTTATATCTCTGCTTAGCTATAATACTCTTCTTCTTCGCTATCTCTCCGTTATATTCCGTTAGGATATACTTATATAGTAAATATATAGTAGGAGAGTTAATAGTTTAGTTATTAGGTATAAGAAAAAAAAAGTAAAATAGGGTAGAAAGAAGAAAGAAAATAGGAAAACCTCCTACTACTCTTTCTATAATAGTTTATCCGATCTTTTAATAACTATTCCTATTACCCCTTTCTTACTTTCTTCTTAATATCTTCTTTAATATTAAAAACTTATAACTTATAATCCTCCCTTTAGTATTAAAACTTATAAAACTTATAATCCTCTTAAGGCCCCCTTCCTAAAAGAAAGCTATAATTATATAGCTTTTATAATTCTTAATCCTTACCGACCCGTTCTTATAGCAAATTTAGAGATATTATAATAGATTAAGAATTATAGGTCTTAGATTAATCTAAATTCCTCTATAATATTCCCTCTTATTCTATTCTTCCCTATTATTAAATTCCTATAATATTTCCCTAGCATTCTTCCTCTCTTTAACCTAATTAGGGATTTCGGGTATATTAGGTTCTAACCTTCTCCTCCTTATATAATAATACTTTAGGTTATTAATATAGACTTTTCGGACTCGATTATTAAGAATTAGGTCTATAATTATAATAATAACCTTAAAGACTATACGGATTACCTTTTATAAACCCGTCTACTTTAGTCTAAATAATTTTATCCTTTATTAGTCTAGTAGGTCTAAGGGTAGGTTTAGTTAGAAATAGCGGATATTTATATCTCGGTCTTCTAATACTTTCTCCTAAACTAGGTTATTAATAGTAAAGACTAGTTTTTTTATAACCGGCAGTCGGTTAACTATATTATCTATTAATTTATCCCTTTATTCCGATCTAGCTATTTCTCGTTTTTCTATATTCGCAAATTCCAGTATATCCTAAATAATATCCTTACCTTCTATTTTTATTAAGGCTGCTAGTCTTTTATTTTATCTAAGGTATTAAACTAGCAATTATCTGCCCCTTCTTACTAGCTATCCTAATATTAACTCGGCTAGCAGGTAATATCTAGACTAGGGCAGTCGATTATTTATATCTGCTATAATCTGCAGTATTATTATAGGCTAGAGATCTAGCTTTTCGTAATTCCTTAGCCTAGCCTAATTCTTTAGACCTTATTTAACTATTTTAACTATATATTCAGCCCTCCTATATAACTAGGGATAATATACTAGCCTATATATAACTCGTAACCTATATTTATTAAAATATCTCCGGATAGCCTTATCTCTAAAGTAGGAGGTATTATCGGAGTATATCTATTCTAGGTATCCTAAAATTCCTATAACCGGCGCCTAGCTATCTAGTATCCCTTAGGTAGTTATATTCTTAGTTATTATAGCAATTCCGAAATTAGTAAAGTAGTTAATTATAATAAAGATATATTTTAAACCGTCGAATCCTACCGGTATAATTGCTTTAGTATAATCTATACTAATAAGGTCCTATAGTCTTAAGGAAACTATTAGAATCGGTCTAACTTAGTTCGATATCTTCGAGCTCTAAGACTAGCAAAGAGTATATCCGGTAATATAGTTAACTATATCCTGATATCTAGAAGGCTACTATATCTATCTATAAAGCTAATAAAGAGTCGATATTACTATAAAATATTTATATAGGTTATAAATATACTTTAATACCTCCGGGACCTCCGATTCTATAATACTTATAGACTAGATATTTCGTCCTTTATTATAAAGCAGGATATTATCCTTTACCCGATACTTAACTAAATCTCTGCGAATCTTCTATCTTACCGATTCCGGCTTATTTATAATCGACGGTTTATTACCGATTAAGAATCTTATAATCCGTTTATAGAAAGGGTCCTTTATATAGGTAATATTAGTTATTAGTCCTAAGTATAGCAAAGCAGATAATAGGGGAGGGTTAAGGGGCTAAATATTACTAGTTCGTTCCTAGGCGATAACTATCCTTTTAAGAAATACTAGCAGAAATATTACTATCTTAGATATCTTAAAGTCTTTTCTATCTATTATTAGTCCCGTTAGCTTTAAAAAGCTATTAGCAATTTGGATAACCCGGTCGGTATTTAGCCTATAGATAATATAAATTTTAAAGTTCCCTAGAATATCTAGCTATAATATAATCTTCTTAATAGGCTTTCCCTCTACTATAAGAGTCGATAATATATTAAGATAATCTATATAAACGAAAGTAGTAAACCTAGACGGTAGGATATATCTTCTTATCTCTATAAGAGCCTTAATAACTCCTAGTATCTCTCTCTTACTTATTATATACTTTATCTCTATATCGGTTAGCTAGAATAAAAGGAATTCTATAATTCGTATATACTTAAAAAGTTTATCTATTATTATTATTATTTCCGGCATTCCTTTAATCTAGAATAAGACTGCCCCTATTATAATATTTAATATATCTGCTATAAGGTAGAAAGGAATCGATTTATCTAGAGCTATATTAATATAATTCTATATAGTATTATAGATCTTAATAAAAGTATCCGAGTAATCCTAGGTCTAAACGAAGTCCGGTTTTTTAACCTATATTTTCTATTTCGATTTATAGCCTTTAGGTATTACCTTTAGAACCTATATTATTCCAGCCGTTTTTAAGATTTATATTAAAGCTACTCTTCCCGGGATAAACTCTCTAAGGTATAGTAATAGCTAAAGGAATAAATCTAAATCTTTCCGATTTATAAGGTAGTTTTAAGGCTTAGCCTATTTTCGGAATCGGTCTTTATATTTATATATCGGTCGTATAGCCCCTGCCGATATCTTAAAACCGAATATTATAATTTAAATTAAGAAAACGATTATCTTAGATAGTTTTAAGAAGACTTTCCTAAATTCGAATCGTAGGAAATAGTAATAATATATAAAGTTAAATAATTTATTAAAACCCTTTGCTAATATGCTATAATTATTAATAAATTAGTTAAAGGAAATCCTAAAGTATAGAAAGTATCCGATTAAGTTAGGCAATTCTAGTCCTTCTCTTCCTTTAGTAACCGGCTAAGGGCTGAAAACTATATCTCCTAAAGCGCAGTATATATATATACTACTAGCTATGCCTTATAATATTCGATTCGTAAAGTATTATATATAAAGCGTAATAACTACTGCTTTAAACTTATCTCCCGGAGTAATACGAATCCTATAGAACCTATAAGTAATATTAGCCTATATAAAGACTCTATAACCCGCTTAAAGCAAATCCTCGAAAATATAATCTTAATTATATACTAGCTATTATAGAAGAATAATAGCGGAGTTAACTAGTCGATAATTATAAATAGCTCGGAATATATCCCCTTTTAGTAAGAAAAGTAAATATACTGCCTAAAGTCTAATCGTAGGCTATATCTATCCTGCCTATTCTAGCTTAATATAAAATTTCAAAGTAAACCTTTGCTAGTCCTTCGAATAATATAGCTATTTTAAATAATATAGGATAGCATCTTTATAAAGTTTAACTAAGTAAGTAATAAGGTCGGTAATTTATATATCCTTAACATAGATCATTAGTACCCGGGATATATCAGTACCCGGGATACTTTCCACTACCTATATACCTTTTCTATTCAATTGCAGCACTATAATTATTCAAATTAATTAAAACTAATCAGAACTATATATATTAGATATTTC